>JAECUM010007659.1:85000-114825 GCA_016617855.1 Megalonaias nervosa | reverse complement strand
TGGCCCAAACGGAAGACATTCTACCTCGGTCAGCAAACACATTTCAGACAATTCCCTATGATCTGTATTGCCCTTCACTTCAGTCTGTCCTGAATGTGAGAATTTGCAAGATATGCCGCATGTACTTCAGCCCTCTGGTCTTGCTGCACAGTCAATCAGTCCTTCACAAATAAATAGCAGTTCCATCGAAGCGCATCAGACCAATGAGAGTCGCTGCTACAGGGCGACATGAAATGATGGTCATACTAGCAAATGTGGAGAATGGAGAAATTGTGGATTGGACTGATGAGGAGGAGCTTGATTTGGAGGGAATATCCCTTCCAATAAACGATGTTAATCTAGAAACAAATGGATTTCTTGTTCCTTCAATGGAGGAGCATCTTACTTTGCCTTGGGATAATGATAACTATGAAGAGAAGTAATTCATTACAAATACTTCAGATTTTAAACCCTTAGAATTTTTGTGGATTTGTTGAAACTTTAATGTTAGTAAGAACTGAAGTGATTGATGCGTTTAAATTACATTTCATTTTGTTTTTTGTTTAAAATTAATTAAATTTTTGAAAATAATTTTATAATCTTTTAGCTAGCCAAGCAGTCCTTGTAAAAGCCTGATTCATTAAACACTATTTTACATATAAGATTGTTGTTTTGTCTACATAGTTAAATGATTTACAATACATTTACTTTTCAGTATTACAAGAAATTGTGGGGAAAAAAAGGGGGGGGTAAGAGATTTGTGACGTCACATAGAGGGGGGTCGGGGTTTTTGTGACGAAGTGTGACGATGGGGGAAGGGGGTGTGTCAAAAATTGGCAAAAAGTGCGTGACATCATATGTGGACGACCCCTTATGACATATTTTGCTGTATGTTTTCTACGTTTATATGTGTCTTACACACTTTTGTTTTATTATATGAAAACTAAAGAGCTGGCTCAAATTACTTTGTCATCGAACATTTCGACAACAAATTCCCAAGGCCTACACTTCATCATCTAAACACTGTGAGGCCTGTATGATACTCGACATTCGTTTAACTGCAAATAAAATGTTTATAGGCGACAGCAGGAATTAACAATCAGTTTATTATTACCATGTCAATCATCCAAAAACAATTTGATGACTCAGTAGAATTTGAAGGTACAGACAATCATCCAAAATGAAAATTAGATAAGTGGTAGAATTTGAAGAGACAGACGTCGACAATCATCCAAAATGAAAATTAGATAAAGTGGTAGAATTTGTAGGGACAGACGTCGACAAAGATCAAATGAAGCAGCTGAAAAGGTATGGCAGTGATTGTTGGAAGAGAAACCTAACTATCTCAGGAGTTTTGTAAATACGATATATGCACTTACGTGACAAAGAATGCAATATATGTCTGCATCTCGAACCACTTTTGCTGTCTGATCATAATACAAATTACAGAGTTCGAAGCACGTCTCTGACTTTATAGAAACTGTCTGTTTCTTCCAGTGAATATTGTATGCTAAATTTTTTCAGTAGGTATTTAATACAGAATTTCAATGGAAAGAGAGCTAAACGCCGAAGTCTTAATATTGTTACGTGTAGGCTTGTACATATGTAACAGAAGAAAAGAGTGAAGTCAACAAGCTTTGTATATTTTAACAAAATAATTTATTTCCCTAGAAAACAATGTAAAAATTGGAAATAGGACTTACGGTTTGTGAATATAGTCCAAAATGTAATCCTAAGATTGAAAAATACAAGTCCTATCACTAAACAGTTCTAATAGAATCCGGATTCGAATCTCGTTGGAATTCCAATATGGAGGCGATGACGTCAGATTAGGTCGTTGTACTGGTGGTAACAGATCCTCGATTGAATCACAGTTTATAATGTTTCCGTTAAACTCCAGAATAAATTTCCACTGAATTTCTTTCTCCCAGAACTTTTTATAAAAGAGGTACACTTGTTTAGTTTTCTAGAGAATAAATTATTAAATTCCAAAAACAAATGAACTTCAAAAACAATCTGGCAACAACAATTAGAAACACCTTGTTCCTTCAAGGTGTTAACAACGACTGACTAAATTTCACTAAGAATGAGTATTAAAACCAACTAAAACATCATTTCAGTCTCGCGAGATGGGTCACGTGGTCTCTTAACATCGAACAGCGTAATAAAATAAACGCCAATTGTCACGTAGCTAGAATAGCCCTATCTATGAACCAAATTTTCACACTGAAAATATATAAAAAAGAAAGAATATTTATAGTTCAACTAACATGAGGTCCGAAATGACCTTGGAAATAGCCAATCGTTTTCGCGTAG
Source organism: Megalonaias nervosa (assembly GCA_016617855.1). Classification (NCBI taxonomy): domain Eukaryota; kingdom Metazoa; phylum Mollusca; class Bivalvia; order Unionida; family Unionidae; genus Megalonaias; species Megalonaias nervosa. Next base: position 112,530 of record JAECUM010007659.1, on the reverse strand, counting down.
TGTTTACAAACTCTATGAACCAAAATGAGCTAAACATAATGCTAATGTAATAGCTTTTACGTTCTATACAAACTGAATTTACTGAAAAAATTACCGAATCCCGTGAAAATAATCATTACAATGAAATGTAATGAAACAAAATTAAAATAAAAAAGAATTTTAAAACTAACACACAAACAATTTAATTACATATACGTAACACTTTCCCCATAAAAAAAGAAAGATTTATATAATAAAGCTTTCTTTTTACCTTATATAAATTATACACGAGGTAAAATAAAATTACATAAGAAAACTCTTATGAATTATACAAAGTGTATCTGAAATAATAGTTTTATACGCGGGAAAATGCATCTGCAATCAAATTGTCTTTTCCTTTGATGTGCCTGATGTTAAGATTATATTCTTGTAAAAACAAACTCCACCTTAATAATCTATGATTTTTATTTTTCATCTTGTCGATGAAAGTAAGGGGGTTGTGATCACTATACATAACAACCGGAGGAGGAGCTGAGCTAATGTAAACTTCAAAATGCTGTAATGCCAGTATTAAAGCCAGACATTCCTTCTCGATTGTTGAGTAATTTCTTTGGTGTTTATTTAATTTCTTAGAGAAATAGCACACTGAGTGATCAGCACCATTTCTATCTTCTTGAATCAATACTGCTCCAACCTCAACATCACTTGCATCCACAGATAATTTAAAAGATTGATTGAAATTTGGAGCTGTGAGAACCGGCGCAATTTTCAGTATGGCTTTTAATCTATCAAAAGCTTCCTGACATTTTTCAGTCCAAAGAAACTTGCTTTTCTTACTTAACAAGTTTGTCAGAGGTTCAGCAATATTAGAAAAATTGCAACAAAACTTTCGATAGTATCCGGCCATACCCAAAAATCGCATCAGTTGCTTTTTGCTGACAGGCATAGGGAAATCAGAGATAGCCTTGGCCTTAGCATCTATAGGTTTAACTTGACCATGTCCCACAATATGTCCTAGAAAAGTTACACAAGCACGGCAGAACTCACTTTTAGATAAATTGATTATCATATTTGCATCAGTGAGTCTTTCAAAGAATCTTCGAATCGTGGTTAGATGTTCTTTCCAGGTGTCGTTGTTGATGATGACATCATCGATGCAAGCATCACAATTATCTAGACCAGAGGTAATCATATTCATCAAGCGTTGAGAAGTACTTGGGGAACCATTCATCACAAAAACGGCATTACTTTATAATTGATAGAGTCCATCTGGGGTCACAAATGCCGAAATTTCCTTCGCTCTTTCCGTTAGTGGAATCTGCCAAAATCCTTTCAGAAGGTCAAATTTGGTGACGTACTTGGCATTTCCAATTTTATCAATACAGCCATCGATTCTTGGTAATGGAAATGAATCTGTTTTTGTCACACTGTTCACCTTCCTATAATCAGTGCACATACGGAACTTTTTAGCTGGTTTCGGAACAAGTATAAATGGTGAACTCCAATCACTTTTACTGGGCTCTATGAAATTGTTCTCCAGCAAATACTGAATTTCCTTTTTCAAGTATTCCTGTTTGAGAGGATTCATCCTGTATGGGTGTTGTTTCACAGGGTTTGAATCTGCAATTTCAACGTCATGAAAAATTGTGTTTGTCCTTGTAGGAATATCTGGAAACAAGTGCTCATATTCAAATAATAACTGTTTAAGTTCATTTCTTTCTTGTTGTTGTAAATGTAAAAGTTTCTGGTCCAGATTTTTCATAATTTCCGAATTCCGAAGATTTGTTGCACTAAGATTAACAGTGTCCAATTGAATTTCTTCACTTAAATACTCAGTTGGTGGGACTGGTGCAACTAAATTAATTGTATGATTTACTTGGCTATCTCTTTCAATATACTCCTTTAACATGTTAATTTGGCAAAGTTGTTTTTGTTTTAGCCTCCCATGAGTATTTATGATGTAATTTAAATCATTTACTTTCTTTTCAACCGTGTACGGACCATAATATTTGGCCTGAAGAGGATTTTGTGGAATGGGCTAGACAGCTAGAACTCTATCACCAGGCTGAAAACTCCTATCCCTTGAGATTTTATCATATCTTGATTTCATTCTGGACTGAGTAGAGCGCAGATATGCTCTTGCGACCTCACAAACTTTTGACAACTTGTACTTAAAATCAGAAACATAATCAAGAAGACAGAGCTCAGTATCTTCATTAGAAAGGAGTTTCTCTTTCAATATCTTCAAAGGTCCACGCACAGTATGTCCGAAAACTAATTCAAAGGGACTGAATCCTAAAGATTCTTGAACGGACTCCCTAACAGCAAACAAAAGTAAATGAATGCCATCATCCCAATCTTTACTCGTATCAAAGCAATATGATCGAATCATATTCTTTACAGTCTGATGAAATCTTTCTAAGGCCCCTTGGCTCTCAGGGTGATAGGCAGAAGATTTAAATTGTTGAATGCCTAATTCGTGCATAGCTTGCTGGAAAATTCCAGACATGGAATTTGACCCTTGATCCGATTGGACAGATTTAGGAAGGCCAAATTGAGCAAAAAACTTTATCAAAGCTTTTACTATGGTTTTGATTTTAATATTCCTCAAATTAATTGCCTCTGGGAATCTTGTTGACGCACACATAATGGTCAACAAATATTGGTTGCCTGACTTGGTCTTAGGTAAGGGACCAACACATTCTGCCATAATTCTGGTAAATGGTTCGTCAAATGCAAGAACAGGTTGCAGATGAGCCTTAGGTATCTTCTGATTGGGTTTTCCTACCATTTGACAAGTATGACAAGATCTACAAAATTTACAAACATCACTTTTGATTATTGGCCAGTAAAAGTGAGTCAAGATCTTGTGATAAGTTTTATTTATCCCTAAATGACCAGCCAGAGGAGCTTTATGGGCCAGACTAAGTATTTCCTGTCTGTAAGATTTTGGAACTACAATCTGATAGTTCACTGACCACTCGTCATTAGCAGGTACCTCGGGAGGTCTCCATTTTCTCATAAGAATTCCATTTTTAATGAAATAACAGACAGGTACTTCAGTGGCTTCAGTTTCACTAATGTCCGTCTGAAACAAACAGGAGATCTCAGGATCTTTTTCCTGTTCGACGACAAGTAATTATCGTTTATCACCCTGATTAGATAAAAGAGAATGAGTATTTAAAAGAGGATCACTGTGATCAATACCTTTGATTGATCCAAATTAGGAGTGAAAGTGACCTCATCAAAAGTCTGACCAATACATGTGTCAGCTAAAGGAATATTTTCCTTATCAAAATCATTCTCAAGAGCTTTCTTTGTCATAGCTCTAGTAACTGCACAAGCTGGATATAACTCAGGGTATTCTTTTTCAATAGGATCAATGTTCTGATCCAAAGAAGGCTTGTCAGTTACAAGTGGATTAACCACAACCTTGTCTCCAGCTAGGTCGTTGCCTAGCAACAAATGAATGCCCTCAACGTGTAAAGTAGACACTATTCCGACTGTCACAGGTCCTGAAACTAAGTCTGATGACAAATTTACAGAATGGAGAGGAACATTAACAAAGCCGCACTCTACTCCCTGAATGAGAACACTCTCATTAGAAAGGACTTCTCAGAAAAAGGCAAAGTACCTGATAATAAAAGACTGAGAAGCTCCTGTATCCCTTAAAATTTTAATAGGGATAGGATTGGCCAAATCACCCAAGAGTGACTGAGAACCCTTCGACATGAATGGTTCAAAATTCTCCATAATAAAATCGGACTGGGGTTTATTAGACCCAGCAAATGTATTGCTTTCAATACATGACCGTGACCTTGACCTCTTAGAAATAAGAGCATTTGGGATAGGTCTATCTTGATTCTGATGCCTATATTTCAGTTTGAAGCAATCAGAAATGACGGGTCCTTTTCTCTAGCAATAGGTACACATAGGAATAGACAAGGATTTTGAATCAAGTTTATTAGAAGCTTGATTTTTAAAAGTTGTGCCAAATTGTAGGAGTCGTATTAGGCTGAAATACCTTTCTACCAGTAGAATCCTGAATGAATGATTTGATTTGCCTACAACAGGAACTTTATGAGTTAAAGAATATTTGTCAGCAGCAAGAGCAGGATTTTCCAAGGTATCGATCTCATGCTCTTCAAGATGAGTTTTGATGTCATGAGGAACACAACTGTTGAACTCTTCAAGTAATACAAGTTGTTCAAGACTTTCATAATCATGTTCAACTTTCTCGGCTCAGCACCATCTCTTAAATAACTGCTCTTTTTCTCTTGCAAATTCAACATAAGTTTGTCCAGCTTCCTTTTTATAGTTTCTGAATTTTTGCCGATAAGCCTTAGGGATTAACGCATGACCCTTTAAGATGCTCTCCTTAACCAAATCATAGTCAGAACTTTGCTGTACTGACAGGGATGCATAGATATCTCGGGCCTTGCCAAAAAGTACGCATTGCAATAATTGAGTCCAATACTCCCTTGGCCATTTAAAATTTTCAGCAACGTTTTCAAAATAAATAAAATATTTATCTACTTCTTTTTCTCTGAAAGGGGGCACTAGCTTGATATTTCTTATAACATGAAAAGTAGGGGAGTGTTTTCCTTTTGCCAGTTCTAATTCTTTCATCTTAATTTCTCTTTGCATTTTACATATCTAATTTTTCTTTCTCAAATTGTATTTGTCTTTCTTTCTGTCTTTCTTCAAATTGCCTTTGCATTTCTTCCCTTCTTTCTTTAAGTTGTAACAGCATTACTTCCATTTCTTTTTCCCTTTGTATCTTTTGTATCTGAAACTGAACCTGTCTTATCTCTAATTCCAACTTTTTTAGCTGGACATCCATTTTCAAAATGTCCAAACACTCCTGGGTAAAATTTAAAAAACATTATCTACTTTTGATAATATTGTGAATGAAAGCCTGTTGTTTTCACTAATGACTTCAAACAAAATGTAAAATAGTACTTGAGATTTAAAAACTAGGGGAATTTAAATTTCAAAAAACTATTTTCTGAAATATATTAACCAAATTTGAAATATCCATGGACGAGCAAACCCAAATTTTCTCCTGTTACGTGTAGGCTCGTACATATGTAACAGAAGAAAAGAGTGAGGTCAACAAGCTTTGTATATTTTAACAAAATAATTTATTTCCCTAGAAAACAATGCAAAAATTGGAAATAGGACTTACGGTTTGTGAATATAATCCAAAATTTAATCCTAAGATTGAAAAATACAAGTCCTATCACTAAACAGTTCTAATAGAATCCGGGTTCAAATCTCGATGAAATTCCAATATGGAGGCGATGACGTCAGATTAGGTCGTTGTACTGGTGGTAACAGATCCTCGATTGAATCACAGTTTATAATGTTTCCGTTAAACTCCAGAATAAATTTCCACTGAATTTCTTTCTCCCAGAACTTTTTATAAGAAAGTACACTTGTTTAGTTTTCTAGAGAATAAATTATTAAATTCCAAAAACAAATGAACTTCAAAAACAATCTGGCAACAACAATTAGAAACACCTTGTTCCTTCAAGATGTTAACAACGACTGACTAAATTTCACTAAGAATGAGTATTAAAACCAACTAAAACATCATTTCAGTCTCGCGAGATGGGTCACGTGGTCTCTTAACATCGAACAGCGTAATAAAATAAACGCCAATTGTCACGTAGCTAGAATAGCCCTATTTAAGAACCAAATTTTCACACTGAAAATATATAAAAAAAGGAAAGACTGTTTACAGTTCAACTAACATGTGGTCCGAAATGACCTTGGAAATAGCCAATCGTTTTCGCGTAGTGTTTACAAACTTTATGAACCAAAGTGAGCTAAAAATAATGCTAATGTACTAGCTTTTACGTTCTGTACAAACTGAATTTACTGAAAAAAATATCGAATCCCGTGAAAATAATCATTACAATAAAATGTAATGAAACAAAATTAAGATAAAAAGAATTTTAAAACTAACACACAAGCAATTTAATTACATATACGTAACAATATGGAGCCGAGAGATTATTGTAATTGCCAGTTGGTTTACATTTAAAAAGCCCCACATAAACATTAGACATGATAGGAGTATAAAAACCCGATTGTCATTCCATTACCAGCCGGTTCTCAATAAGCAGGATGGAACAAGTATTTCCTCGATCCATCTACTAATCTATGTGTACGTGCGTCTGTATGTTGGCGTTTCTTCACTAATGCCCCTTGCTTTGCGTAATAAGTATGACGTCCAAAATTATGATCCCGTTCAACGTGACGGAACAGTTTCCGATGTCATGGAATGGAAATAATATTGTAATAAACATTTTCTGTACACTATATATGAATTTTGTCAAAGTTTAAATAAGAACTTAATTCATCAATGATGGAAACAATAACTTTTAAGAGGTATTCGTTACAACGTTGATGTATGATGCATTACCTACATCAAATGTTTATAATCTGTACGCATCTCTCTGATTTGATTTAGCTCTGCTGGTCAAAAACCCGTTGTCGCTATTCCATCTGCACTACTTACAAAAAAGTACTGAAAACTTGCCATACAGTTTCATTCTGACGTCTAAAATGATGCTGAAATGGCATCCAATATGACCGCCAGGTTGAAACTATTGCTATCCCAAGTCTTTCTGAGGGGAAGATACAGGGTTTTTCTAGAATACTTTTTATGATAATTAGACGGTCCTTAATGAAATTTGTGCTGATCTGACATCCAACATAGCCGACTTAGCGTACATCATTAAAATCTTGTTATTGCTACTCCTCCTGCATAGATATTCAAAATCACTGTAATTTTTTTTAATAAAAGATTTTGAATGTGAGTAGTCCGAAATGAAAATTGTGCCAATCTAACATTCAACATGGCCGATACGGCGGTCTTCTTAAAAGTCTGGTTATTGCTATTTTTCCGGAACGGATCATCATTTTGACATCGCGTCTGCACTACAGACTTCTTATAACATGACGGATCATCACTTTGACATCGAGTCTGCACTACAGACTTCTTATAACATGACGTTGGTGCTGACTGAAAAATTATGGCAATTTGACCTCCCAATGTGACTTCCATAGAGGTTATCATGAAAATTGTGTTAGAACTGCATGTTCCATATTACAAAGGCGCGAAGGTTTCAAAAGATCAAAACATTACAACGAATCATACATAGGAAATGGTTTCGTCCCACCAACCCGTCGACCGGACAGTAATCTGCAAAAGACATCCTGATCCCGATAATCCTGTCAAAGAGATGCTTAGCTTAACATTTATGTGTGATTGCTTGTATACTGTCTCCATTATGCGATGTTTAAAGCTGATATTAAATATCTTCTGTCTCATTTTATAGGGAATGCGACTATTGGACAACACAGAAGTGGTACTAATGATGAACTGGACGACCAAACTACATCACGAGGCAGTTACAGAGTGTCCACTAATGGAGATAACCGTACACCAAAAGTTAAACAGGACTTAGGCTGACAGATGATCTCAAAATATATGAACTGTTACTTCGTATCACCGAAATACAAGCTGTACAAAGAGGTTCCACCCAGGAAACCAGAATGTCGTACTGCTAGAGTCAGTGTGGGATTCCAGGCGAGACCTCAAGAGACATCTATGGGAAATACAAGGACCAGGATTCCTGGCGGGTCCTCAAAAAACATCTATGGGAAAAAAAGACAAAGATTGCAGGCGGGACCTCAAGGGACACCTATGGAAAGTACAAGGACCAGAATTACAGGCGGGACCTCAGGAAACATCTATGGGAAAAAAAGACCAAGATTGCAGGCTGGACCTCAAGAGACAACTATTGGAAATACAAGGACCCTTCTCTTGCTTACAGCCATAGATGCTCCTGCTCGGATTGGCATACACAAGGCTGCAAATAAAGTAGCAAAGTTACAACTAACTAACCAAGAAGGACATGTCATAGAAACTTACACTGGTGCTTGATATGACCAAATATTGATGCAGCCTAGACCCTTTCCCAATCACTATTGCACTTGATGTATGTTCGAGCTCTGTTCGTGTAGTTAGTTCAAAGAAACCAGTACAAGCATATTCAGAACTGTCAGAATCACTTGTGAAACAATGACTGATAATACGTACATCATTGAGGCAGTGTGTTAAAACGAATGGAGCCTGGCTTAGAGGAAAGGGATATGAAGTTGTATGCCTTAATAGTCCTGCAGATTGCACTGTGAATAATTTATATATAGCATCGCTATGAATTTGAAATGTGAGGGGTAACTGAGACACTATTTGCGTTTCAGGAAGTTCTAGTTAAGTTGGTGAATGCAGACAGTGATGCAAAATCAGCTCTTGGATTTCAGAAAGCACATAAACATTGTATCCCATGATTAAGTGGAACGTTTTGCAGATTAACTCATTTGGGAAAGTCCTAATGTTATAAATATAAATTCGTCATATTTAACGATGCGCGATTTTCTAGTGCTTTAACAAGAGAAAGTAAGAGTCTGGTACAAATGGTCCTTAGACAAGATGGTACAAATGGTCCTTAGACAAGATGTTAAGACCTGCTCAAGATTAAAATTAAAAATATAATGGAAGAAAATGGAGGTAATTTGAAGAAATTCAAGTTGCTTTTTGCTCAAAGTTCTAGCTGAAACATTGCGCTGCTGTGAAGGCCACTGCTTCCGTGCCGGCGATTCTGTTGGGTCTGTTAAAAAAATCTCCAATCTGCAAATGGATGAAAATTAAAAGCAATTAATTTAAGAAATCGTAAAAGTGAAGTAAAGTGAAAGTGCTTTAATGACAACGAGACTTGGCACAAACACACAAAAGTGGGAAGCTCTAAAGAGATCACTGGGTGTTTCACTATCTAAGAATAACAGCTATTCCAGAAACTTAGAAAGAAGTCGTCAAACAACTATTCACAGAATTAACAACAAAGTGGGCAAATCCTAGTCAAAAGACTGGAGAGCTTAGGTGCCATCCTGTCCAACAAACTTACCCAACAAATCAGGCGAACATCTTTCTAAATTCTTCATTATTGATACATTCTAAATTCAAGCATGCAGTCTGGACAAAAGATTTCTTTTTGCTAAGGCGATGATTTTCCCTGGTATCTTTCAAGACATAAATGAGATGAATTGATGCATAAGCTATTATAGTACAGGTGGCTCCATTACAGAGATTTCGGGTATAACTGTTTAATATAAATTATGGAAGCACTTGTGTTTGGTCACAAGACCAAATGTGGTAGTGCCAGTTTGGATCCAGGATAGCAGTGTAATAAAGTTTAAATTTAATATTTGGTAACTTCCATCCATGCTAACTTTAATAACAGGAAATTAGTGTATTATACAATAAAACCACATTACTGAATATTTTATATCAGCACATATAAAAAAAAAAAACGAGATCCATGTTTTAAGAGATAGGAACTTCAAAATTTTCAATTGGTTAAAATTTTTAAATGACCTAAAGTCAAAATTTAAACTTGAATCCAGTTCTGTATATTTTTATAGATATAATGAATTAATGTGTTAAATTTCATGTGTGTGTGTGTGTGTGTGTGTGTGTGTGTGTGTGAAGCATGTTGATAAGATGGCTATTTAACTTTCAATAAGCATTGTATCTGACAAGGGGTAAGACTACCATTAATTGTTCCGTATATTAATACATAAATTTCACCAACTGAACTGAGCCCAGCATTGCAGTCACACTCGGAATTCGAGGGGCGACGGCATTCATAGACCATTACACACACCAAGACTTGACACCACATGACCAGCTTAATTACGTCTAACAGCTGATCAACATATATCGTGGTAACTGTTTCACTTTTGGGTTGATCAAAATAGTTTTTCGTAGTATCTCACGCTGACTTTTCACGAGCACTTCTATCCCACGGCTTGCACAACCAAACACAAAACTCATCTCAAAACAAAGAATGATTCTTAGCCGAATATTCCGTGGTAATAGGTATTTCCTGTCGTGAACGTTTCACAATGAAATGCACAGTGAAACAAAACCGCTGCCATGGCAGCCATCTTGAAAATTTTGAATGGCTGCCTCTCCTGAACAGATATTGTATCGACATGACCTTTAAGGGAAAAGACTTTAACGATATGCAGCAGACTCTGACTGAAAATGCTAATGACCTGACATCAAACGTGGCAACCCCAGCGGCCATCTCAGTATTAGGTTTTGTTATTACTCCTCCTGAATGAAACTCATCCGAGGTGATTTCAGTGAGCTATTGTCTATCAGGTTAAAGGTGAAAAACCACAATCTTGTAACGCACCACTTCAGATATTTAAGAAAATTATGGTCAGTATGGGTAGGACAGTGTTTACAGATGGACTACTATGGTCAGTATTGGGTAGGACAGTGTTTACAGATGGACATATATGGTCAGTATAGGTAGTACAGTGTTTACAGATTGACTGCTATAGTCACTATGGGTAGGACAGTGTTTACAGATGGACATATATGGTCAGTATGGGTAGGACAGTGTTTACAAATGGACTGCTATAGTCCGTATGAATAGGACAGTGTTTACAGATGGACATATATGGTCAGTATGAGTAGGACAGTGTTTACAGATGGACTGCTATGGTCAGTATGGGTAGGACAGTGTTTACAGATGGACTGCTATGGTCAGTATGGGTAGGACAGTGTTTACAGATGGACTGCTATGGTCAGTTTGGGTAGGACGGTGTTTACAGATGGACTGCTATGGTCAGTATGGGTAGGACAGTGTTTACAGATGGACTGCTATGGTCAGTTTGGGTTGGACAGTGTTCACAGATGGACCGGTTTAGAGAAGCTTACCTGAATCTAAATCACTATTTACTGTGATATGCTCTTTAGATTTACAGTACACGTATCAGTGTACGCACGCACGTACGCATATTAACACAGGAGACCGTTCGATCTTTCTGGGATTACTGGCAACTTACATGTAAATAATTCTTCACAGAATATGGCAGCTACCATATTAGCATTGATGTATATATGTATGTGTGCGTGTGTGTGTGTGTCTGCGTGTCTGTGTCTGTGCCTGTGAATTCTCATTATCGCTTATTTTCACCTTCATCCACACAAACCTATATTTCCAAGTAGATTACGAAAAGACATATACATGGGTTGTGGTCTGTGCATTCAGACAAATAACTTACAGCCATTATAGCCGATTTTGGACACGTTTATGCATTTGACACGAGCCTTACTTTAGATTATTAATTATTCATCTCTATTGGTTAAGTTTTCAAATCTCAATTTCGTGGCCAGAGCAAAGATTTTAAATCAATAAAGTATACAAAGCATTATAATAAACGAAAGTATTAAGTCGCATTGCGAACCGGCTCAACAAGCTACATTCCAGTTTCGTCTGCTTGAGTTACAACGAAGATGTGACACAGCCATTTGTTAAACATGGCGAACGACAATATGAGATCAACATAACAACACTGAATAAATTCCACGATTCATAAAACAATATTCGTTTATTTTGACGGAATAATCAAAATTAAAAGTAAGTATTGATGGTCATAAAATGTAATAGTTTGGAATACATTCTTAGAAGGCTTATCCGATAACGCTTTGGGGTTTAAACGGCCATTTTTATGTAGAATAGAATCTATGAAATTATCTTATCAGATACAGGTGCTTTATAGTTTACTCGATCCTAGAATGTTTGTACTATTGTACATAACATCAAAGATGAATTTCGCGAATAGTTATTTATTTAACTCATATCAACCAATTCTAGAGAAAATTATATAAGAACTGAACTCTTTGTATTGACTGAGGTGTGTGTATTTAATGATAGGTTTTTAATTAACATAAACGTACTGAATATTATTCAGAGAATACGTCAACATTGAAACGTAAATCTTCCCAAGTTTCATTCACTATCTAGTTAAATAGTTTTTCTTCTATTTTCCTTGTCTGTTTGTGTCTTAATGTTAGCGAATTATTTTTATGTTGGAATGACGTATCCTCAAATATAATCGAAACAAGCAATATTACTTTTTGTTGTGTGTGTGTCACTTTGAATAACACGTTAATGCATGATATTCAATTTTAGATTCAATGATGAATTTCTCCCTTCACGTAGATACTTAAATTAGAACTTAATTTAATCACCAAACACAACATGATTTTTTCAATAAACTGTACTCTTTTAAACCTTACATCCTGTGGATTTTCCGATTGTCTGTAATCATCTATAAGTGCCGCGTAGATATGTTGAGCTAATTAATGTACATCTGATTTTGATCATATCTTCTACCATTCAGGCTGAGGTAACAGTCCCATCCACATAGATGAGAGACTAATATTTGTTTAGCAATTTCTTGCATTTCGTAATGGTTGAAAAATTATTTTGATTGTCAGGGATTCATGCAATTCCGTATAGATAGTTCCCGAATGACGCCATCAGCCGCCATATTTGTGGTATGCTGGCAGATTTACCGCTAACTTTATATGGTGTTTGGAAGTTGAAATAAATTCATTGAATCTGAAGATACTGTTGCATACATACATAAACAGAATGCAAATCAGGCTTTCTGTTCGTATCTATATTTGTATTTTATAAGTTGATTCTGCTGTAGTGTGCCTTTTACTAAATGGTCAGTTTTGGTGGTCCCATATAGGAGAAACTGCCAGGTTGCCCATCGTCCAGGTGAAATGGGCAGAATATCGTCTGCTAGTGACCTTATCAGGAAGCATCTATTACGTTTTGGTTTTGACATCTTGGCATTTAATGCTAACCAAATTATATGTATACAAAATAAGTTTATTAAGATTGTTTTCTGAATATCGATAAAATCCAGTAGAGTAAAGTAACTCTTAGGTTCATTTATGATGACCATATAGGCAGGAACGGCTTTAGCAAACTCGAGGCACGATCTGGATCATTTTAGCGAGGCCCCTGGATTTACGCGTGCGCCCCCCCCCCTTGAGCACGGCATGTAGAAATAAACTTTTAAACAAGCTTTAGATGATATTGAACTTAAAATTTTCTTCCATCGCTTTAAAATTACTTACTCTCTGTAGATATATTTTTAAAAATTACCAAGGTTCGGGGCTCCTGTGAGCGCGGGGCCCGATTGGGCCAAATCGGTCTGTTCGGCCTCAGGATGGCCCGCATACAGGTTCAAATGAAGACCTTCCAACATGGTACAATTTGCAGTTTCTGAGATCATATGCACTAGATATGTTTAAGATTTATTTATTTAAATGTTCTTATGCATATAAAGCAAAATTCTTACTCCTTTAGAATTATACAGGGTGAGAACATCAAGGTATGGTATTATTTCTTTTAGATGTTTAGTTGTGCAAAGAGGTAGAACTCACTCTCTTACATTTATATGACAGAAATTCCTCTGAATTAATTTCATAGCTTAATAAATCGTTGGAGTGGTCAATACTGTAGCTGATGTGCATACATGTGATTGCTTGTACGCGTATGCTTTCCTATTCATGTTAATTTTATATATACCTATGCTGTGCCATGTTTTCTGCTAAAAGTAGATTTATGATGTATCAGCGGTATATGATGTTAATAAGCTTTGTAGGTTGAAAATTAACTTCAATTAAATGTAAGTTGTGTTTTCCTTAGACATAAATAATTATTCCATAAAAGTTTTGCATCAGGTAAATGTCTGCAGGAAAATGTATGCTGCAATGTCATACAATTTAAATGTTATATGCAATTTATCGCATTGATTCCAGTTTATGTACTTGTAATTCGTTATGCCACATATATTGCCACATCTATTATAAATGCCATGCTAGTTTACATAATTGCTAAAAAAATTCTCTAGATTAAATGCAAGACTTGAATAACAAAAAAGTCTTTACTTAACGCTTGTATTCTCAAATGGAACACTCTACCTAAAATGTCAACATGGAAGGAAATTTCTTATAAACGTATAAGGTATATTACCCCACAAAACAAAAGCGTCCTTTGTTATTATCTTTCTGGTGATCACAAATACTCTATTAATTGCAATTAGGACCATTACGCAATGTAGCGACCTCGACTAAGACCAGTATGGTAGTTACCCGATAGACAATCTCGTATGCAACTGTGTAGTAAAACCAGAAAGTGCACATCATTACATTTAAAAGATAAGATAAGAATTCTTTATTTCAGACTACATAGCCCATACATCTAAATTAAAATATAGATATAAAGTAAAAACTTGTATACATATAAAAAAACATATATCATACGTACAATTACAGATACATCAGCAACAATTAACTGCGCCCTGCATTGTTAAGAATGAAATAAGTGGCACATCTAAAGAGTAATTTGTTCCATCTACTAAAACTACAAGAATTTAAATGAATGTCATAGTTCCACAGAGATTTCAATATATAGTTCTTACTATTAGATATTCTTATCATCATTGAGAATACATACTTTCTCATACTTCATCAAAACTGAATACATTCTGATTTACAAACATGTTGGAGGCACTGTTCCATCTAGGAAGACCTAATAGAAAATGAAGACTATTATTACACCTAATAACTAGTTTTCTTTTCATACATTCACTAAAGTTTGTCCACAGTGGAGCACAATACATAGTGCAGCAATAAGATTTGAATAATCTAATTTTGATACTCAATGAACAATTCCTAAATTTACGTAGACGCATGTTTGTTCGAGTACACAAAAATCGGTAATGTCTCATCATATCTTCATTATCTGACCGATTGGATTTCAAAATATGACCCAAATACATATAACTGTCGACATACGTAAGAGCATTGCCGTTAAGATGTACAGGGGGAGGAGATGGTAATTTGAAAGATGTATTTCACTCGCTCCACATTTCAAAGGTGAAAGTCTAATACTTTGTCTTAACGAAATGTTCTTTCATAGCTCTACAAACATTCTTCTGTTTAGCTTACGTGTACTCCGGAATGAAGGAAATTAAACAACTTTATGTTTTGTCTAACATACATTAAGGATACAAAAGCGTTTTAACTAATGCTTCCGCCTTAGTTTCTTTTTAGATAAAGAGATTAATTTTTTGTTCTTTCTTTCTCTCAGTACAATAACCAATTCATAGTTTTTTGTATGTGCATTACATACCAATAACTATTATTTCCAAAGTTTGGTAACACCGCTATTTACATGCCTTGGATATCTTCTTTCCTTTTTCTCGAACCGTTATCTATTAACTTTCAGCACATCTAATTTGTTGTGCTTTGTTCTCTTTCTTGTTTTCTTACCTGCCGCTTGTCATCTTTGATTAATTTTGTTCCACTATATTCTTATGGGTGAGAGTTTATCAAATGTTGTGAAAACTGGTAGCCGACCCCATTTGCATAATTTAGCAAATGTAATATGTTTAAACCATGTAAAAGTTAATTATGTAATTATGTTGGCATGCATGGATTGCATTTTAATTTCCTGTATGTTTTATACATATGTCCTTTAATAATGTCGGTACAGAGTTTCGGTTAATGTTGGGAAATCAGCTATAAGTACATTTTACTTGCCTTGAATTGTCTTGACGGTACAAGAGAGGAGTGCATGAACAAACAGTCAGGGGTTGTTAACTGACAAAATAATTTTGATTATATTGAATCACTGATTCAAGTTCTATTGAATTTAGAAGCATTCTTTGAGTAATGGTGTGTCAGTGAAAAATAATTACTTGCTAATGGGAAATATTATAGGGATTATAAATATTTACCATGTGCAAACGTTAGCTGATATACTAGGGAAGGTTTGGTGTGTAATTACAATATTCAGAATTTATATGCTAGCTACCAATAAAAGGGAGTCTCTTAAGAACGATAAAGCCTGTACTCAAACAAAATACTCAAATCGCATGTTTGAGTAGCGCTGACGTAATACAATACGCAAGCGTCAAAACAAGAAAAACGGGCCTGATCATGTAATTTAAGTCATTTACTTTCTTGGGTGATGATAAAACAATTTAATAACAACAACTACTATTACTGCTGCAACTATTATTATTATTATTATTATTATTAGTAGTAGTAGTAGTAGTAGTAATAGTAGTAGTAGTAGTAGTAGTAGTATTCTCATGCTTTACAGCCCATACGATGATATATTATGATGGTCTTTCCTAATTTTAAGGTGAGTCCACTTGATGTGGTTTTAGATCTCAAAGACTGAGCAGTATTCTTGTTAGAAATGTCACTTTCGAAAGTAGGTTAGGTTTATGTGTTATTTCTGTTTTTCTTTGACTGTCTTTGAGTTTGCAAAGTATTAGTTCAAACACCCCCACTACGATCCATACGAACTCTATGCCTTTTTTCGATATCTTTGTGCGGTATTAGTCCAAGCACTCTATACGATCGAAACAGTCTCTATTATTTCCATATGTTTGTGCGGTATTAGTCCAAGCACCCCCTCTACGATCCATACAGTCTCTGTGTCTGTTTTCCATATCTTTGTGCAGTATTAGTCCAAGCACTCCAACTACGATCCATACAATCTCTATGTTTTCCATATCTTTGTGTGGTATTAGTCCAGGGACGGGCAACATATGGCCCGCGGGCCTGACCCGGCCCGCGACGGGATTTTGACTGGCCCGCGGTCACATCCGGCCGCAATCTCCTACTACTTTCTTACCTTAATCATTAAGGTATATCCACTCTCTCTCTCTCTACGATCCATACGATCTCTATGTCTGTTTTCCATATCGTTTTGTGGTATCAGTCCAAGCACTTCCACTACGATCCTTACAATCTCTATGTCTGTTTTGCATACCTTTCTAAGTTCTCGAGCTAAATCATCGTATTTTATTACTGTCTTTCGAACGTTTGGCAAGAGACATTTATTACTATGTATATCTAGCCTTCTGTGTTATATCCAGTGGTCGTACCAGATGTTTACGACGGGTTTTGAAATTTATGGCTACAACAATTTCTCTTATATTCTTATATTCGTATCTTTCTTGTCTCCACATTTCGTACCATATTTCCAAGACAGCTGGCAGTATAGCGCAAGAGCTATTTTGTCACGTAAAGTTTTGCACTTACATCCGGTTATCTTGCTGCTTGTTATTGATTAGGTAATTGCCCATCTCCTCTTCACTCTCGCACATTCTGCATTATAGTGGGACAGGTTTTTTGTATACTCGCCTTCACGTTGTTGTCTATTAGTGCCTGGTCTTTCCCTGCCATTACAAGTCATTCTGTTTATCTCTCGGAGTATATGCTGAAGCCACCTCCAGTTTCTCTCATCAGCCGGTATTTTATTTCCTTTCCGTCTTCCTCTTCTTCTATTATTTTTATAAACTGTCCATGTACTGCCTGTTCTGCCATTCTAGTGTTCTTGTTTGCGCCGTCTGTCTTGATAACTATATTTTTTTTAAGTAGGCATTCTTCATCAAACAGTTTGTATTGTGGTTTCATTCGAGTTCCCTGAGCGATCGGTCTGATGATAACGTTATATATGAAAAGCGTTAAGAATTACCCAAAGAGGTGTGTGTGTGTGTGCGTGTGTGTGTGTGTGTGTGTGTGTGTGTGTGTGTGTGTGTGATTTGGATTTTTAACGTAGCATCAACAATTTTTCAGTCTTATCGCTACGATGTCTACAGTGTGACAGTTTAAAGTGATGTCTAGCACTGGGGCATCATGCCGCAGACATGTAGCATGATGTCCCACCCAGTCACATGATCGTGACACCGGGTCAACCAGTCCTAGGGCTAACCTCTTAATAGTGAGAGCCAAGCAAGGCAGCTGTTAGTACCAGCAGCTGTTCGAACCCGCGATCTCCCACATCCGAGGCGGACGCTCTAACTACTAGGCCACCGGAGCGGTACCACTTGACTGAGTTCCTTAACAATACCAAATATTTTCTTTATATTTTTGTAGATATTTTTAAAAGGTTTTGTAGCTATTGAAATACATGGTTTGTTATAAGAAATCTCGACATTCAGTTGTTATCAACTATTTATGGGTGTATTTATACTCATCAGCTTTGTTTTGTTTTTAGTGTTAATTGCGGACGACTTGTATTATCAAAATGTGGTAGATTTTCAGAAATCACTAGATAGGCTCTTTATTGTTCTGATAAGTGAAGTCAACAGATTAAGGTGGTGCTCTGCAGTTTCGAATTTTGCACAGAGTAAGATTTTTAAAGAAAAGAATTCCCCCGGCTTTCGTCATTGGTTATACTGGCTGTTTATAAAGACCTTGTATATCATAGGTATTGTTCAAAGAACTTTTAATTTCATTTATTTTGGTGTATGATTGATCTGTATAATATAGATTACAGAGTACAAAGCTTGGCCTTACTTCAGATGTGCACCATTAAAGAAAAGACTGTTAGCGCCGCTTGGTCATTTTCACTTCCTGGACTACATAGGTAATTTGTAAAAAAGAAAAGAGATGTGATTTTTTTTTTTTTTTTTTTTTTTTTTTTTACATTTCATTCATTTGGTAACTCATTCATTGCACTTTCAGAAGCTGGTATTGTCCAGTCTGGCATTTTGCCTATTTTAATAACTGCTAAAGATGGTGTGCTTTATATTGATTCAGACTGATTTATTTAGCACAATGGAGCCGTCATTTCAGTTAGCTGTGTGCTTATATCATGTACAATTTCCACAAGTACAATATCCAAAGAAAATTTCAGCCACAGTTCATGAAAGTAGCATAGAGGTATACCAACATTCTCTCCACAGTGCATGTTGCAAATGTAAACAACTTCAACTTACACCATCAACACTCTCAGAAGTTCATAATATCTGTAGAACGTCCCCTTTAGTAAGACGGCAACGTTTGCCAAATTTTCTTGATGTGCGCACGGTATGCAATAACCGAAAGGATGCCACTTAATAGAACCGATTCCAAACTCAACCTTTTCCCCGATCTTTACGTTGGGCTGAGAGATATTATGGAAATCATTAACGATGCGAATACAAAACCTCACTCAGCTTGCGATTGTTTTATTTGCTGCACATAATTTATCTCTTCTAAAGACATAATTAATTTTTATAAGACGTGTCTTTGTTGAATCTATCTAGCAATTTAAGTACAACATCCAGAGGAAAGTCGTAATATTGTTTCATGCTGCTTCATGACTAAAAATCGATAATGCAACAGGACGTTTTGCCTTGGCATGCGCATCACCAAATACCGGTTATATCGCGCCCATATTCGTTTACACGGTTACAGATTTAGTAAATGTTTACGTGCAGTAAGCTAAACTAAGTTTGTTTGCGAGCGAAAAATTTGCAGCCTTATACAATACAATAAAAGTGGCATCCAAGAAGAGAGGATTCATTGTTTTTGCTTACAAATGTTAACTTAGATGTATATAAGATATGCATTCGGCAGTTTATTTTCGAGGCTGATTCACTTTGAAAAAAACTTCGTAGGAATAGGGAATCAGCTTGTTCTTAGACAGACTTATATCGAGGGAAGCTCAATTTTGAATATTAAGGGCATTTACATTGTTGCTTTCACGTGTAGGTCTTTCCAGGCGAGATGATCATATATTATGTCATCAATCCTTTCAGTAAATTTAGTACAATTGCTATGCAACAGGTAGGTTATTGGCCGAAAAGTGCTGACCTCATCAGCAGAAGGGTTCGGTCATGGTCATTCATGCTGGAACACTGCCTTTAACCGTGCAATCGTGCAGTTGTGTTGCCATTCTATCACTTGTACTTGCTAACTCATTCAGCCGGTATTCATTAACTTCATTTGGCATTGATCTTTCCATTAGGGTACATTTCGTAACAGCCATCTCACGTTTTTTTTTATATTATATTTTCTTATTGATTTCGATTCCTGAGCCGATCTTTGACTATCACTAGCTACTATGCATTGCTTTTCTGCTTGGTTGGTTTGTCCTTTTTGTTGCTCCAAAATTATATTGCTACCTGTTTGATGTCTGTTTTTATGACAGAATCCAGGACTTGGAATTGAATCCGGTACTATTTGATTCCAACCGGATCATCATCAACACTGCCATTATTATTATTATTATTATTATTATTATTATTTCCAGAAACATCATGATGATTTTATGGATATCGCTCTTTCTAATTTCCTCAAAGATGTTTACATCAGTGGTCTCATACAACAGGTGCCTGGATTATAAGATTCAAAGAATCATCCGCACCTACACTCTAGACAGCGAAACCGGAGAAAAAGTTTGGTCTCACTGCGGTTTTCCCATCGCCATGTATGAGCATGCACTGTGCAACATGACAAAAACGGACAGAAAGCGTTATCTCTGCGATCCGGACGGATTAATCAAGTCTCTATCCAGAGGTAAAGTCAGCGTGTCCTGGTAAAAATAATATACTTTGAGAAACGAACATTAATGTGTATCTAGGGTCATGATTACAACAATATCAACAGCAGCAACAACATCAACTATAACTACTACTCCTACCAAGGCTCTGAAAGATTTTATAGTGGGAGTCCAGGACCTCATTCTCCCCAAACAAGAACTGCATTATTTTAAAAACATGGAGCACAAAGTTTTGAAAATTATGAGTCCAGGCACCGAATTCATTATACTTCTTGACAATGAGACTAAATTCCAAATTCATAACGATACAAGTTAATATAATACTATGAATACATCTAGGTTAGAGACTAGATCGTGTTTGCTGTTTCGGAATAGTATTTTACAATTTAGCTGTTGTTGTCCCACTCTGAGACGTTGCATCGTACACGCAACAGATGTGTGGAAACGAATGGCGTATAAGCGCGAGTATTGTCCATATTTGCCCCCCCTTTATGTCAGCCTCTCTGACGGACATTCGGAACATCGCTCATTTCTGTCAAGTCGATGACATTTTTTTGATGTAGTACGAATACATATAAACTTGAGATGGTTTTGTGAGTTCCCTCCGGCGGAGTCCACCACATATGTCGCGCCTGAAAAGGACAACAATGTTCTGATTGTGAGTTTGTCTCCTTCCGCTGATAAATTATGCCATACTAATAAAAATAGTTCGAAATATAGTTCTCAATGGCAGCGAATTACATTCAAGGGTTCTTTCTCGACTTAACTGATAAGACCGAAGATGTTCCAATTGCGACCTCCGAGTCGCTGACAAATAAGTGTACTATAGCGAGAAAGTCACGCAGGATTAGAAATATAGCTGTCGTGAATGGAAGGTTATATAACTTTGAGCTTTATGTTTAAATGGTTTCGATGATACAGGCCATGACTAGAAACTGAAGGCCCTAGACAGTAGGTACCCTCATTGCGCAGCGGTACTGAGTAAAACTATTAGCTTTTCCTCATAATGTAAATACGGGCCTCCATTCCACAAACTGCTTCTAACTAGGGCTAAATAAAAATGGTCACATCATAAATGTCAGCAGAAGCCGACAATGGCTGTAACCCTTTCTACCTGACACCAAATGAGAAAGATGAATAACACACTTTTTATGCAGAATTTGAAACCAAATCGATATTTCGACTTCTTTTCTTCATGATACGCCAATGTCTGTATATAAGAGAATACCAGCAGAACAAACTATTCGAGAAAATAAATGATAGTTTCGCGAAAACGACAACATAATTAAATACTGTCATAATTTGTAGATTACGATGCACTGTATAGTTCATATCAATTCTCATCAGGTCTTCTAAACATATTTGTAAAAGAAGGCCCGCCACATTTCATATGCCACTGTCTGACTACATGTTTCCACTAAAACAATTTGTGTCCAAAAGTGCAACATTCATACCAGCCCTAGCCAGCGCAGGTCGTTTGCCTCGGCGTGTCCGTGGGAAAGGTACTTAGCTCCTATTTTCTCGGCATGATGTAATGATATAGCCAAGTGATAATTTCGTTATATGCGCTACAACAGGCTTGACGCCCGGTTCCGGTAGAGGAAAACATGTGGTTTACTCATGTAAACGGGGCACAGTTTTGTATATTGGCCCCTGGCAAATTTCTTAACTTAAGGATATGATGTGACTTTTTGAGCTGTTATTGTGCAATAATTAAAGATATGGAGATATTTGTGAATTTGGTCTTTCCGGCTTGTGGTGTTCTTGAAATTGATGTGAGGCATGTACACCTCAAGTAGTCACTGCACAGTATGTAGCCAGTGAAATGTCGGCTAGGAAGCAGAGCTAGTTACTTATAGCAGTAGACACGTTGGTTCAATGCAAGTAGTTGTTGTTGTTGTAGGGTTTAACGCCATTTTTCAGCACAAGATAGGCTATACATGGCGGCCAGTATAACTAATGGAGGAAGAACCCCTGGAAAACCCCGGGAAGAATCACCGACCAACGAGAAGCTACTGGCAAGCTTTCTCAGGTACCCACGTTAGCCGAGCCTGAGACTTTAACCCACTCAGACAGAGCTGAGATGGCAGTAATCCGGAACGGTGAGCGCTTTAGACCACTCGGCCACTCGGGGCCCCCAATGCAAGTAGAATATCTCAAAAACTGATTGGATGACAACTATTTTGAATAGCATAAAACTATTAAAGTACATAATGTTTTTCCAAATTATCACCCAGGGAAAGGGGTTGTGTTTGCAATGTGAGCATCACGTGTTCTCAAAAATAGCCTTCGGACATGAAAAAAAAAAAATGCATTTATGAATTTGGGGGTGGGGAGCATCAACGTTTTATTCTATGAATTTCCACTGACTTGTCAGATCAAGTGAATCATATTCTTATTTGTTGCTTTATTATACCTATCCAAAAATATGACCTTTTTTGACCTCACTCATGTATTTTTTTTTTTATTATTTTTTTTAAATGAATTTTTATAATAGGCAGGTGTATGTAACATTAAATTTGTGCATAAAAACTGTCCCTTGCACCCTCTGGTCTTATTCTTCATGTTGCCTTACAAATGTCTAATTTCGTCTTCGTAGAATTTCTCAAAGCGAATCTTGGCAAAACTTCGGAATACATTCGACACGCTATTGGTTATAAATAGTTAGTTTTGAAACAAAAATAGCAAGCTAGAACGATTTTCTTCTCTATCAAAGACAAAGGTCTAAAAGGATAAAACTGATTCAACCAAATACTCGAATGAGTCAGAGAGCGGTGCTTGATTGGTTGAATGTCAGGGAAGATGTCATGTCGAAATTAGCAATAATGTCTTTAAATGTAACGCTACATCTTCGCTAGGCTAGGTTCCGATATGTTAACCTGTTTACACCTTGGCGGCTTGAGATATTTCAGTACTTTGGGCCTGCGAATTTCATTGGATGCGGCGGCATGCAATCGTTTCCAATCAAAATCAAGTTGTTCAAATTTGTATAATGCTCCTACATGATCGGAACAAGGGGAGCACTCAGCTGGAATGGACGCATAAATAAGCAAGTTTCCACTGCCGATTTGTGTTTGCACGAATACACCCTTTCCCTCAAATACAAATGTAATGGCTTCTGTCTGGTACGTAATCTTACTTTCGATGCTAAACTTACAGAGCACAACTGTTACACGCTATTGGTTAGCTGGCATCACAATCTAATGGAGGAAATTCATGAAATCCACTAGATGTCGCGAGGACAAAATACTGAAATATCTGATCGATCAGCCAAAGTGTACATCGATTAACATATAAGAACCTTGGCTGGCGAAGATGGTTTCAAAATCCAACAATATAATCTATATATGCATGTCAACAGACATACCCCGGGATTTATTTCCATAGATACGGCGGGTTCTAAGTAACTGTACGAGCACAGAACTAAGTCCGAAAACTATGTTGAAGTTTACTGAGGGTTTGAAGACATTGATGCACTTTCATGACATACTGTTCATGACCTTTATTTAGTGCGTTTCAGTATTTATTAAATAATTTGTTTTACTTAGTTGAGAACGTGAATGGTGTTCAATGATCTAAATAGTCTTATAACGTACTTTTGTGTTGCATGTGAATGTTAAGAAGTTCTTTATAAACAGCCCTGTAAACAATGACATAAATGGCATAATTGGACTAATAATGACGTCAAACTCTTTTGATGGTAAGTATAATGTATCTACCTGAAGACCATCCAAGATGAAGATGAGAAAGCGCTTGAACGAATAAAGGATGAACATAAATGCTATCCTGTTTATATATGCACACATACAGTGTTGCTGAAGGTTACAGAGACGTGAAAAAATGTTCTTTAAGCACTTATGTGACGAGAGAGAGAGAGAGAGAGAGAGAGAGAGAGAGAGAGAGAGAGAGTACGATTTGATGAGAGAACTTGTGTGTGTGTGTGTGTGTGTGTGTGTGTGTGTGTGTAAGAGCATACCAGCTACGAAAGCTGTTTTTGTTTTATATTTAAGGCCAAAACTGGGCTGAATAACGTACGTTCCATCGGAAATTCACATCCGGTAATATCTGCAATGTTGGTTGTTCCGAAGTTCACATCTGGTAATATCAGTAACTTTGGTCGTTCCAGTCCGCGTCTCAACAAACATTTGAGGAACGAGATACTTCTATAAGTTCACTATTAAATCCATTAAAATTATGAATTTAATCCATATTGTTTAAATAGTCCGTATAAGATTCATAATTTTCCTATGCCACATTATTCCTAGGATTTGGCATAGACTCATTCTCATCACGCTACTTTTACCCTGCTAGGATAGTTCAATCCTACGATGCTGGTCGTTTTTGACATCCGTACATGCTAGTGAAGTCACGTAACAGACATGGCTACTTAAAATACACGAATGAATTGATTTGTCTCCCTTGAAAATCAACTGCGTTAATCTAACTTGGGGTATTTCATTCAAATATTGAAACAACCAAAACACCTTATAGCTATCATTTATAGAAACGAACAGAATAAATCACAATTAGATAAAAGGCAGATAAACATAATCTTTGTTAATTGGCTTATATATACATATATATATATATATATATATATATATATATATATATATATATATATATATATATATATATATATATATATATATATATATATATATATATATATAAGGGTTGGTTACATATATATATTACAGTGCCGGCGTGTGTATATATATATATATATATATATATATAGTGCCGGCGTGTGTCAAGAATTGTTTTACCTTGTGTGTCCTTGGGCCATTTTCTCACCGATTAGCATCCTTCAGCGAATGCTAACCGTAAATAATCTGGTCCAGCGTGTGGCAGGAATTTCACAGCTAAAATACATTTCCAAGTTGAAGTTATTTTTTTCGGTTTTATGGGTGCTTTGGGTTGGGGCAGGGGGGCTTTTAAAGTGTGAAATTGAAATTTGGAATAGAAATTTGTTTCCCGTTTTGGAGTAGGGGAGTTTCGGTTTACGGAGATAAAAATTCGTCCCCACCCCCGCAACAAACAAAGAATATCTTGCTAACCGATGCACAGACATGGGGCATAACAAGAGACCGTTGCTTGTTACGATTTGTTTACAAACACGCGTCCGTTTGACTGACATACCGTTGAGGCAATGAACTCATGATCCCTGTCCATTCAATGACCGATACAAATATAATTTATTATTCTAACTGACAGTACACTGTCACAAACAGCGGAACTCAATCTATTTGTGCTACGTCATAGTTGATGGGTTCAAGCGCCGAGACCAGTTAAGGTTTGCCAACAACTTATCTTATCCGCATATCTGAAGCCTAAGATAGATAGGGAGATAAATAATTGTTTGTTCGTAAACGAAAATGTTGATCCCATATAAATCACAAATTTTCATCATTTGGATCTAACGGAGAGCTCTGTTTTAGTAAGTCGCAGTAAATTTCTATCAACCAACACCAAATAATAGTGAAGAAAAATCTTCTTCAGGTGGTGACGGCTTTCTGGTATTAGAGAGATGAAGCTGTTTAATGCTTGTATTTGATATGTGACAGGACTATGTGATTAGACTTGTTTTCAATAGTGCAAGGTTATCCTTCATTGTTTTGATGTACCTGCTCATAAGGAACAGGTTTAACGTGTTTGCTCACTGCATGTGATCAAATAACAGCAACTAACAGAGATACCATTCACAGGTTATTAATCTTATTGTACAATTTTGTTGTTGTTGTTGTTGTTGTTGTTGTTATAGGGTTTAACGCCATTTTTCAGCACAAGATAGGCTATACATGGCGGCCAGTATTAATGGTGGAGGAAGAACCCTGGAAAATCCCGGGAAGAACCACCGACCCACGAGGAGCTACTGGCAGGCTTTCTCACGTACCCACGTTAGCCGAGCCTGGACTCGAACTTACGCAGACAGAGGTGAGATGGCAGTGATCCGTGACGGAGAGCGCTTTAGACCACTCGGCCACTCGGGGCCCCTTACAATTTTGTATTACACGAGAACGGAAATTAATTTATTTGTGATCACAAAAGTCGATACTGAATACACCTGTATTAGTGAAATCCGACTCAGTCGCGACAGTAATGTTAGAGACAGGCTGTCTTTGCTTGCGTAATAGAGCGTGCACCACTGAGAACACAGTAGACCCAACTTCGTCGATGGCTAATGCGCCTGTAGATCAGGGTTTTAGACGTTTGTTTTATGTTTTATTTCAGACATTTTTTTTACGTATTAGACCCTTAGTTGCCAGTAAAGTTTGACACTGTAAATATAATTTTAAGGATGATCGATTCTGAAATGCTGGAGTATGCATATTTTTGCACAGCTAAGGGTCCAAACAATTCAAGTTACGACCAGGCCATTCTGCGTCGAACCGATCCTAGAGTTCATAGAAGTACTATAAAACCTAGAGAAAACGTGACGTTACTTCGAACTGCGCAGTGAAAGTTGATTTTAAAGGTCTACCTTAGAATGCTTTTTTGAGCATGCTCTATACACAAGTAAAATATGGATAATAGAACTTTGAGAAATATTATATCGCTTGCAGATATTGCTTAAATTAGCATTACAAAGTCTGCGTTTTCTAGGAGGAATTGAATATGAATATGTCATGAAAGTCTTAGAGTTTCGAGAAAATCTGATAAATTCATATGCATTCAAATTGAATTGATGATCTCAGTGGAAAGTTTTGTTCATGATTCTTTCTTAATCGCTGTTGGCTTCATTTTCAGCGTAAAATAAATAACATGGGAAATGGGTAAAACGAAATTATTCTGCACAGTGACATCAATGGCAGAAATGTTTCTGCCACGAAAGTTTCAACTTAATTTTGTTTACCTCTTGAACATTGGATACATCGGGCCTTAGCACAAGTAACAATAATTATCACAAGACATCCTTCACGTATTCTAATTCTCTTGAAACATCTCGAGCCCTAACATAGACCAAAAGTTGGAAAGCACAACTAATCTTACAATTTTTCTGAAAATATATACTTTTTCAAAAAGATATCATTAACATTACAAATAAATTATATGCCATCAATGTATAAATTTGCAAAAGATAAACATTGCGTGTTAGAGAATATCTATCTTGTGTCGAGAAAGAAAGCGAAAGAAAAAAAAAGAAAAAGAAAAGACAACAAAAAGAATTCGATTTCCATATAATGAGTGATATCATTCTCGCTATAGAACTATTGTGCTCAGAATTGCTTGATAGATGCAATTCTCTAAGTGAATCCAGAGATAATTTCTCTTTCACAATGACGTAATGGCAAAACTATTTGTTCAGAT
>JAECUM010007659.1:0-80000 GCA_016617855.1 Megalonaias nervosa | reverse complement strand
TGTCAGTTACTCTTATCGGTCGTGGATTTTGAGAATCACTTTCTCCTGAAACGTACCATAGTCAGCGGGTGTGCAACGAGTGTTGCCTTTTAATTATGGTCGCATTTAATAAAGTACGTAGCTGCTACGCTCAAATCAAAACGATAGTAAACAATTTCAAAATTATTTTTATCTCCAATTTTGTATTTACATCTTTTCACGAAATTCTTGGGGTATGAAATATACATGCAAAATTCCTTATCCATAGCTGCATTATTGAGTGTGGTGAAATCTTCCCCAAGCTGAACACGAGTACGCGCATGCCCACGGAAGCAGAAAAGGAAATCATCATGAAACACTTTGCAGATAGTATTAGACTCAGCTGGAAGATGGGCTCCTGTGAGAATGACGTCATAGTGCTGTACTGCCAACAATTTGGAAAGGTATATCAATAATTTTGTTCACGTCCACTTTCAAAGAAAATGAAATACAGCAAGAAGTTTAAGATGATAGCATACAAGTTGACTTACCTGTCAATACTAGCAGGTGCCCTGCTTTATGGCTCATCAAATCATCGTAAAGAATGATAATTTTGTTATATTATGTGTTGTATTCCCCCAACAAGTACATGGTGAAAATTTGGATACATTGATTCAAGGTTATTTCTTAAGGTAATGTTGACCCCATGAGCACGAGGGCATATTTGCAATTTTATCACGAATCTCCAATCTCCATCTCCCTGATAAATTTGCGCATGAGCTACTTACTTTGATAATCTCATGAATGCTCCAAGAAATAATACTAAAATCTTACCTACTTACCTTCCTACTTAACAAAAACCCACATCGACTTTTAATGTTGATGACTAATGGAAATCATTGTACTTGTGTAAATATATCACATGTTTAGTGTGTTGTATATTCATTAATGTCACTTTAATGTACCTGCTACTATTATGTAATAATGAAAACAACTGAATGAAATCTCTTTTGAAGAGGAAATAAATTCATCCATCCATCCATCCATGCACGCATGCACGCACGCACGGGCGCACACACGCATCCATCCATACACACGCACGCACGCAAGCAGGCACGCACGCATACATACATACATACATACATACATACATACATACATACATACATACATACATTCATACAATTGAATAGATATGGCATATCAGGCAATGTGTTTGATAACTTCAGGGGACGAGTATAACTAAACTTTCGTTAGATTAATTGCAGTCAGTCAAACATATGCTTCTGTGTAGTTAAAACAGAAGCAATGCACGCAGTGTCATCTGTGCTCAAATAATTCATTCAATAAAGGCGGTAGATTTTATGTCTGGACGGTAAAACCTTCCTGCATATCCTGTTGGGTAAGAGAATGAAACACGCTTCTTTTATGAATGACATTTATACTCTTCATGTCTAAGGTACGATACAAGCTTTGATTCTATTTAACATCGAATATATGCCATGCTGTGCATATTCGTGTGTCTGCCATATATTTATATCTAATTTTTGGAAGATAAGACTTACTTTCGTTTATTTAACTGGAAAGGGATAGGGGTTTTCCTATAATTTTCATACTGTTTTGTATTGCGTTTCACTATTATACACCCTTAGACTAAATCTCTTTGGTTTTCAACAAAGTCCAACAAAAAAATAAAATTACGCGTATCTATGTCAGAAAAACATCGTATACGGTTGTAAAATATAAGCAAAATTACATCAAAATCTATTCTTCAAAATGTTCCAAGAAAGTTAGGGCCTGCAGACGCAAAAACCTGCTATATACAAGTAGCATATTGTACACAATGATATAGCGTTACATCTTGTTTTTAAAGTCTTTATACAGCGGAGATGGCAATGGTGTGTGTGTGTGTGTGTGTGTGTGTGTGTGTGTGTTTAAAGTACCTTTAACAATTTGAGTCATATCGCTACATGTCTGCGATATGGCAATTTATAGTAATGTTAAGCGTTGAGGCACCATGCACATAGCTTTATGTCCCACCCAGGCACATTATCCTGACACCAGGCCGACCAGTACTAACACTAACCTCTTAATTCTGAACGCCAAGCGAGGCAGCTACTAGTACCATTTTTATAAGTCTTTGGTATGACTTAGCCGGTGTTTGCACCCGCAACCTGCCGCATCCGAGGCGAAGGCTCTAACCACTAAATTTCGTTTGTAAAGTAGTTAGACAGTGGAGATGATAATGGAGCTACATCTTGTTTGTAAAATCGTTAGACAGTAGAGATGATATTGGAGTTACATCTTGTTTGCAAAGTCGTTAGACAGGAAAGACGATAATGGACCTAAAGATCTCGTTTGTAAAGTCTTAATACGGCGGAGATGTTAATGGACTTACATCTCGTTTGTAAAGTCGTTAGACAGGAGAGACGATAATGGAGTTACATATCGTTTGCAAAGTCTTTATACGGTGGAGATGATAATTGAGTTACATCTCGTTTGTTAAGTCGTTAGACAGTGGTGATGATAATGGAGCTGCATCTCGTTAGTAAAGTCGTTAGACAGTAGAGATGATAATGGAGCTACATCTCGTTTGTAAAGTCGTTAGACAGTAGAGATGATAATGGAGCTACATCTGGTTTGTAAAGTCGTTAGACAGTAGAGATGATAATGGAACTACATCTCATTTGTAAAGTCTTTAGACAGTGGTGATGATAATGGAGCTGCATCTCGTTAGTAAAGTCGTTAGACAGTAGAGATGATAATGGAGCTACATCTCATTTGTAGTCTTTAGACAGTGGTGATGATAATGGAGCTGCATCTCGTTAGTAAAGTCGTTAGACAGTAGAGATGATAATGGAGCTACATCTGGTTTGTAAAGTCGTTAGACAGTAGAGATGATAATGGAGCTACATCTCATTTGTAAAGTCGTTAGACAGTAGAGATGCAAATGAGGTTACATCTTGTCTGTAATTTCTTTACACAGTGGAGATGATAATGAAGTTACATCTCGTTTGTAAAGTTGTTAGACAGTAGAGATGAAAATAGAGTTACATATCGTTTGTAAAGTCGTTAGACAGTATAGAAAGAACTGAAAGATTCAAGGCAGTTATATTATCTCTGGTAATAACGGATGTTTGAAACATGCCAGTACTCTCTATTTAGTTTTTAAGTTTATCCTTTTTGAATCCTGCGAGAATCCTAGAAAAAAAAATTATTCTTAGTTTAAATTCAAATGGTTTTCTGCAAAGTTATCAAATATTGAAGAATCATCCAGATACAAACTTGCCATGAAAACTAGAGCAAGGTGAGTTGGAGAGATCGTGAAATAAAATGCGATTTAATATTTTTAGGAAACTTCTTGTAAATTCGTAGGGAGTTAGATTTGTGGTAAAATATCTTTCATTATATTTTCACATTTGACCCTTGAAGAAAGTGAGAGGCGGTCAATATTGTACTATTTAATGTGGTGTGATTGACCGCCATAGAATCTATTGATGAAATAGAATCAGTTTCTTCGTTTAATGATGGCGGTGCTTGCTACTGAGAAAAAGAATGTAATTTCAATGTAAAAAAAAGATCTCAAGACGCTTTAGATAAATCGTAAAGGATTATTGCCCATCGACCGGAATCAAGAGTAACGAATCAAAGTAATTAGGAAACCCAAAGTTAAAATACGAGTCCTTCCTGACTTGCAACGAATAAATCAATACAAGTAAAACAGAGAAATCCATCTAATATCCGACCAACAGTGAAGTAATACAAATATATACACCATGCATGTTTTAATATCGTATGATATCCTGAATTTTATGGTTTCTTACGCAATTGGTCGTTTACATATCGTTTAAATCTCAAGAATTAATCACTTGAAACATGAACGTATATTTTTAATATGGTAAATGAGGTTAAAAAAACTCAGTTAATATTGGTAAATGAGGTTAAAAAACTCACCTATTACTGCAAAGACTTTATGGATGCAAATTATTTATTTATTTATTTATTTATTTATTTATTTATTTATTATTATTATTATTATTATTATTATTATTATTATTATTATTATTAAGTTTAATGAACTTTACAATATGCAGTATATATGTACATCCATGTTGCGAACTCCCCCAGCTTTGTTAGGGTGGGTTGTATGGTTTTGGTTATCGTTATCTAGAGGGTGATAGCCGACGGTGTAATTTGCCCGGAATGAGTAAATATGAATATAAAGTGTGAAACTTATATATATGGAATAGATAAAGATCTGAGCAGATATATAGAACAGAATGACACTATCCCCCGTACACGTAAAAACAATAACTTGTAATCAAAGTTCATAACCATTTGATTTAAGTTTCAACGAATTTCAAATACAAATATGCTTATACAAATAGCCGATCTGTTAAGCAATAGAATTAACTCATCATCAAACCGAGTGAATGATCGAAAACATTGCCTTGTACAGATTCGTAACCTGATGATGGCTGGTTCAATCCAAATTCGCTGCGACCGTCCTCTTTGACTTCCTTGTGCCTGTAAGTCTGGGTCCTTTCCACTTTTCCCTTCTTCCAAATTCTCAGGTGTCCTGCCTCTTTCGGCCTCCAACCTTGTGTGGTCACTTTGGTTTTGTAAGTACGTGGTACGTCACGTAGATATTTCACGTAGGACGTCACGTAGATATTTCAGTGGCACGTCACGTGAAGCTGTCTCACCTTGCAAAAGTAAACAAAGTGGCTACCTGAATATTCCGTTAGGTACCCTACTGGGAAGAGATCATTACTTTCTCCTCTCGTTAATGTCAGTAGTATCAGATAAGTTCTATCGGAATTCAAACAGATACCACGGCCATCTGGTCTAACTAAACACTGCCGACCATAAACAAACCTAGTTCGCTAAGATTAATGTACTTCTTAATGGCTATTTCAATTACTGGCTTACATTACCTCACCCCGAGACATCAGTTCTGGCCTCGACTTAATTACACAAGTGAATAAATGAAATTCTTTACATGTCACAACCATGGTGTTTATAGTGAATACACACATTCAAGCCTCTAGCACATATAAAACCTCACTACATTTAACAACATTAATTTCACATGGCTTAACAACATTAATTTCCGTCAATATGTACTCAAGTCTTAATCATATATGACATTATTTAAATCGGAGAATTTACACGGATTCTCGTAACTCATATCAACTAAAGTAAGGTATGAAAAAAGGTATGACATTCTAGACACATATTTACCTGTAACAAACGAGACTATACGCTCAAACGATTCATCAAACTTATATAAAGAATATCATTGTACGGATTCATATGGATGAACTCGCACAGTTGTACTCACATCAAGAAAATTGATCTACCAATCTACCCAAATCAATCATGCAAATATAAGAAAATACCTCAAACAAATCATCATATTGTTACATGACAAGGGCTCGTACTCAGTAACAAAGAAAAGAGCGAAAGCCAACAAGCTTTGTATATTTTAACAAAATAATTTATTTCCCTAGAAAACAATGTAAAAATTGGTAAATAGGACTTACGGTTTGTGAATATAATCCAAAATTTAATCCTAAGAAAACAAAACACAAGTCCTATCACTAAATAGTTCTATTAGAATCCAAGTTCGAATCTCAACGACACACAAATATGGAAGGCGATGACGTCAGATGTGGTCCAATGTACGAATATCAACAATTCCTCAATTGAATCACAGTTTTTATTTCCGAATAATTCCAGAATAAATTTCCATGAATATCTTTCAGAATTTTTTTTATAAAAAAGTCAACTTGTTGAGTTTCCAGGAGAATAAATTATTAAATCCAAAAATCAGATGAAAAACAAACAATCTGGCAACAAATAAAAAGAAACACCTTTCCTTCAAGATGTTAAAATGACTCTACCAGAAGAATATTAAGAATGCGTATTTAAACCCCCAAAACATCATTTCAAGTCTCGCGAGATGGATCATGTGGTCTCTTACTAGAAGAAATCCATCACGTACGCCAGTGTAGCCCCACTTAAAAACCAATAATTAAATAGCGTTGTTTACACATGGTGATCACGCAAGGAAAGTATGGCCCTGATACTGACCAATCATTTTAACTGCCTGTTTACGTTCTTGCCAGCCCAAGACGAACTAGGTTAACTAAAAATAATTCTCATGTAACACTTTTACGTTTTAAATAAACAACGTTTGCTAAAAGAAAATATCGAATTACTGAAAAAGAATTTTGAATCCTTTCAATAATCATTACAATAAAATGTAATGAAACTAAAAATAAAATAAAAAGAATTTCAAAACTAACACACAAGCAATTTAATTACATATACATAACACTTCCCCCATAAAGAAAAAAGAAAGATTTATATAATAAAGCTTTCTTTTTTACCATATGTCAATTATACATGAGGTAAACAAAATTACATGAAAATTCTTATGAATTATATAAAGTGTATATGAAATAATATTTCTATACACGGGAAAGTGCATCTGCAATCAAATTGTCTTTTTCTTTGATGTGCCTGATGTTGAGATTATACTCTTGCAAAAACAAACTCGACCTTAATAATCTTTGATTTTTATTTTTCAAGCCGAGCTAATGTAAACTTCAAAATGTTGTAATGCCAAAATTAAAGCCAAACATTCCTTCTAGATTGTTGAGTAATTTCTTTGGTGCTTATTTTATTTCTTAGAGAAATAGCACACTGGGTGATCAATACCATTGCCGTCTTCTTGAATCAATACTGCACCAACCCCAACATCACTTGCATCCACAGATAATTTAAAAGGCTGATTGAAATTTGGAGCTGTTAGAACCGGCGCACTTTTGAGTATTGCTTTTAACCTATCGAAAGCTTCCTGACATTTTCCGGTCCAGAGAAACTTATTTCTCTTACGTAACAAATTTGTCAGAGGTTCAGCAATATTGGAAAATTGGAACAAAGCTTTCGATAGTATCCAGCCATACCCAAAAATCGCATTAATTGCATTTTACTGACAGGCACAGGGAAATCAGAGATAGCCTTGACCTTAGCATCAATAGGTTTAACTTGACCATGTTCCACAATATGTCCTAGAAAAGTTACACAAGCACGGCAGAACTCACTTTTAGATAAATTGATTGTCATATTTGCATCAGTGAGTCTTTCAAAGAATTTCCGAATCGTGGCTAGATGTCCTTTCCAGGTGTCGTTGTAGCTGATGACATCATCAATATAAGCATCACAATTATCTAGACCGGAAGTAATCATATTCATCAAGCGTTGAAAAGTACTTGGAGAACCCTTTATCCCAAATGGCATTACTTTATATTGATAGAGTCCATCTGGAGTCACAAACGCCGAAATTTCTTTTGCTCTTTCCGTTAGTGGAATTTGCCAAAATCCTTTCAGAAGGTCAAATTTGGTGACGTACTTGGCATTTCCAATTTTATCAATACAATCATCGATCCTTGGTAACGGAAATGAATCTGTTTTTGTCACACTGTTCACCTTCCTATAATCAGTGCACATACGGAAAGTTTTATCCGGTTTCGGAACAAGAATGCATGGTGAACTCCAATCACTTTTACTGGGCTCTATGAAATCGTTCTCCAGCAAATACTGAATTTCCTTTTTCAAGTACTCCTGTTTGAGAGGGTTCATTCTGTATTGGTGTTGTTTCACAGGTTTTGAATCTACAATTTCAACGTCATGAAAAATTTTGTTTGTCCTTGTAGGAATATCCGGAAACAAGCGCTCATATTCGAATAATAACTGTTTAAGTTCATTTCTTTCTTGTTGTTGCAAATGTAAAAGTTTCTGGTCTAGATCTTTCATAATTTCCGAATTCTGAAGATTTGTTGCTCCAAGATCAACAGTGTCCAATTGAATTTCTTCAGTTAAATCCTCAGTTGGTGGGACAGGTACAACTAAATTAATTGTATTAATTTACTTGGCTATCTCTTTCAATATACTAGTACTCATTAATTTATTTAGACCAGAGTACTATTATTATAATATAACTCATTCATTTTCTTCTTTACTTTGTAAGGGCCGTAAAATCTAACTTGAAGAAAATTTTGAAGAATGAGCAAGAGAGAATGAACTCAATTACGAAACTCAATTGTTCTCTGAAGTAAAGTTTTGTGAATTTTGTGAAACCATAGTTTCACTTTTGACTTGAACTGCTGAGCGCCAAATCCAAGTATAACAGGCTGGAAAATTCCAGACATGACATTTGACCTTTGACCTGATTGGACAGATTAGGAAGGCCAAATTGAGTAAAAAGC
The DNA here is from genome assembly GCA_016617855.1 of Megalonaias nervosa. NCBI lineage: Eukaryota > Metazoa > Mollusca > Bivalvia > Unionida > Unionidae > Megalonaias > Megalonaias nervosa. The sequence continues at coordinate 71,766 of JAECUM010007659.1, read as the reverse complement.
TTTATCAAAGCTTTTACTATAGAATTCCTCAAAGGAATTGCCTCTGGGAATTTTGTTGACGCACACATAATGGTCAACAAATATTGGTTGCCTGACTTGGTCTTAGGTAAGGGACCAACACAATCTACCATAATTCTGCTAAATGGTTCGTCAAATGCAGGAATTGGTTGCAGATGAGCCTTAGGTATCTTCTGATTGGGTTTTCCTACCATTTGACAAGTATGACAAGATCTACAAAATTTACAAACATCCCTTTTGATTTTTGGCCATTAAAAGTGAGTCAAGATCTTGTGATAAGTTTTATTTATCCCTAGATGACCATCCAGAGGAGTTTCATGGGCCAAACTAAGTATTTCCTGTCTATAAGATTTTGGAACTACAATCTGATAGTTCACTGACCACTCGTCATTAGCAGGTACCTCGGGAGGTCTCCCTTTTCTCATAAGAATTCCATTTTTAATAAAATAACAGACAGGTACTTCAGTGACTTCAGTTTCACTAATGGCCCTCTGAAGCAAACAGGAGATCTCAGGATCTTTTTCCTGTTCGACGACAAGTGATTGTCGTTTATCACCCTGATTAGATAAAAGAGAATGAGTATTTAAAAGAGGATCACTGTGATCAATACCTTTGATTGATCCAAATTAGAAGTGAAAGTGACCTCATCAAAAGCCTGACCAATACATGTGTCAGCTAAAGGAATATTTTCCTTATCAAAATCATTCTCAAAAGCTTTCTTTGTCATAGCTCTGGTAACTGCACAAGCTGGATATAACTCAGGGTATTCTTTTTCAATTGGATCAAGTTTCTGATCCAAAGAAGGCTTGTCAGTTACAAGTGGATTAACCACAACCTTGTCTCCAGCTAGGTCGTTGCCTAGCAACAAATGAATGCCCTCAACGGGTAGGTTAGACACTATACCGACTGTCACAGGTCCTGAAACTAAGTCTGATGACAAATTTACAGAATGGGGAGGAACATTAACAAAGCCGCACTCTACTCACTGAATGAGAACACTCTCATTAGAAAGGACTTCTCAGAAAAAGGCAAAATACCTGACACTAAAAGACTCTGAGAAGCTCCTGTATCCCTTAAAATTTTAATAGGGATAGGATTGGCCGAATCACCCAAGAGTGATATAGAACCCTTCGACATGAATGGTTCAAAATTCTCCATAATAAAATCAGACTGGGGCGTATTAGATCCAGCAAATGTATTGCTTTCAATACATTACCGTGACCTTGACCTCTTAGAAATAAGAGCATTTGGGATAGGTCTATCTTGATTCTGATGCCTATATTTCAATTTAAAGCAATCAGAAATGACGGGTCCTTTTTTTTTTTGCAACAGGTACACGTAGGCAGAGAGAAGGATTTTTAATCAAGTTTGTCAGAAGCTTGATTTTTAGAAGTTGTGCCAGATTGAATTTTAGGAGGAGTCGTATTAGGCTGAAATACCTTTCTACCAGTAGACTGCTGAGTGAATGATTTGCCTACAACAGGAACTTTATGAGTTAGAGAATACTCATCGGCAGCAAGAGCAGCATTTTCTAAGGTTTCGATCTTATGCTCTTCAAGTTGAGTTTTAATGTCATAATGGATACAGTTTTTGAACTCTTCAAGTAATGCAAGTTGTTTAAGACTTTCATAATCATGTTCAACTTTCTTGGCTAAGCACCATCTCTCAAATAACTGCTCTTTTTCTCTTGCAAATTCAACATGAGTCTGTCCAGCTTCTTTTTTTATAGTTTCTGAATTTTTGCCGATAAGCCTCAGGGACTAACGCATAACCCGTTAAGATGCACTCCTTAACCAAATCATAATCCGAACTCTGTTGTACTGACAGGGATGCATAGATATTTCAGGCTTTGCCGAAAAGTACACATTGCAATAATTGAGTCCAATGCTCCTTTGGCCATTTCAAATTTTCAGCAACTTTTTCAAAATAGATAAAATATTTGTCTACTTCCTTTTCACTATAAGGGGGAACTAACCTGATATTTTTTTCAATGTCAAAACTTGAATCTGTATGTGAAGTGGAATCGTGCTTGCCACTTGCCAGCTCAAATTCTTTCATTCTAAGTTGAAATTCCCTTTCATCCTTCTCTCTTTGTAATTGTAACTGTTTATCTTTCTCCCTCTCCTGTCTCTCTCTCCTCTTTCTCAAATTGTAATTGTTTATCTTTCTCCCTCTCCTGTCTCTCTCTCTCTCCTCTTTCTCAAATTGCAACTGCAGTTGCTTCTCTTCTAATTGCACTTGCAATTGTTCTTTCTCTTTCTGAAGCTCGAGCTTCCTTAACTCTACTTCCATTTTGAATTTCATTTTTAATTCTATTACTTTAATGTCAGTGTCTGTCACAGACTTACTGACTGATGCCAAAACACTTTTATCAAAAATATTTTTCCCCACCAAATATTGGATCAAAATATTTTTAATTTCTTGTTTCGTTAAGGAAGATTTTGCTTCAGAAAGATCATACTTTCTGGCAGGTTCAAGCAACTCATCTTTTTTCAGACTATCCAACTGCTCCTGAGTTGGATTAGAAAGAAAAGTTTCCACTTTTGATGACATTGTGAATAAAAGCCTGTTGTTTTCACTTAAGATTTCAAATAAAAATGTGAAATAGTACTTGGGATTTAAAGACTAGGGGAATTTAAATTTCAAAAAACAATTTTCTGAAATATTTAACCAAAATTCATATATCCCGGAGGAGCCCCCAATTTTCTTTGTTACATGACAAGGGCTGGTACTCAGTAACAAAGGAAGGAGTGAAAGCCAACAAGCTTTGTATATTTTAACAAAATAATTTATTTCCCTAGAAAACAATGTAAAAATTGGTAAATAGGACTTACGGTTTGTGAATATAATCCAAAATTTAATCCTAAGAATGAAAAACACAAGTCCTATCACTAAATAGTTCTATTAAAATCCAAGTTCGAATCTCGACGACACACAAATATGGAAGGCGATGACGTCAGATGTGGTCCAATGTACGAATATCAACAATTCCTCAATTGAATTACAGTTTTTGTTTCCGAATAATTCCAGAATAAATTTCCATGAATATCTTTCAGAATTTTTTTTATAAAAAAGTCAACTTGTTGAGTTTCCAGGAGAATAAATTATTAAATCCAAAAATCAGATGAAAAACAAACAATCTGGCAACAAATAAAAAGAAACATATTGTTCCTTCAAGATGTTAAAACGACTCTACCAGAAGAATATTAAATGAATGCGTATTTAAACCCCCAAAACATCATTTCAAGTCTCGCGAGATGGATCATGTGGTCTCTTACTAGAAGAAATCCATCACGTACGCCAGTGTAGCCCCACTTAAAAACCAATAATTAAATAGCGTTGTTTACACATGGTGATCACGCAAGGAAAGTATGGCCCTGATACTGACCAATCATTTTAACTGCCTGTTTACATTCTTGCCAGCCCAAGACGAACTAGGTTAACTAAAAATGATTCTCATGTAACACTTTTACGTCTTAAATAAACAACGTTTGCTAAAAGAAAATATCGAATTACTGAAAAAGAATTTTGAATCCTTTCAATAATCATTACAATAAAATGTAATGAAACAAAAAATAAAATAAAAAGAATTTCAAAACTAACACACAAGCAATTTAATTACATATACGTAACAATATGGATATCAAGAAAGTACGTGAGACTGATGCAAATACCTTGTGTCTTCAAGCTTTACCGCTAGAATTGTGTTCGTAGATTTTTCCAGACGTCCCATCCCTTGGATCCCAATTACGAGTGAATTTCTTCTAAATTCGACCCGGAGTCCTCCCTTTGTTTTTCTTTTGCAGAGAATGGTGTCGACTGATTAAAAGTGTTGCGATAGACACATTTAAACCAAGAGTTTTTCATGTGGAATCACGCCCCCCTTATAGCCAAAAAGTGTAGTCCGCCTGCCAAACTGGATTACCAAATCCCTATCGCTGGGAAGTTTCAGAACTGACAGTTTCGATACAGATCGGAGGTTAACCCCTGTCCCTTTCCAGTTAAATAAACGAAGTTTCAATTAAGAACCACCGCTCGCATGACAGTGACATTACCAATCAGTGCGTTACGGCGATTTAAACACGCGTCAGTCCCCATAAATCTAATTAATAGTTCACCTGTCCAACTTAATGTGTTCTTCATAGATCGACAGAAATTTGCCCCCTTACAATCCATATTAGAACATTGGCATAGAGTAATGAGCAACAGAATGAAAGGTGCGCATGTAAATCTCCTTTTGAGACGCATTCATTAGTATACTGAAATCTGCACCTCTCTTTATGAATGACTTCCGCAAACTATCATGGCGTTCTTTAATACAAAACTTATCACTGTGCAAAGTAGCCGAGTCGAAATTAGAATTTATTTTACACTGCCAGGAAACAGCAATAACTCTTTCAAGTTATTACATTTCTAATGTCATTATTTTATTCGTCACTCCAACATGACGCACTCGATTAACACTTAAGTACTGGATATCCTTAAAACTTAAGTACCGGATATCATTAACGCTTAAATACTGGATATACTTTATACGTAATTATTGGATATCCTTAACACTTAAGTACTGGATAGCCATAACACTTAAGTATTGGATATCCTTAACACTTAAGTATTGGATATCCATAACACTTAAGTATTGGACCTCCTGAACACTTAAGTACCGGATATCCTTAACACTTATGCACTAGATATCTTTAACACCTAAATGCTGGATATCCTTGATTTTGAATGGAAATGCAAATGAGCTTTAATATATGGGATATTACCTCTTTTCACAGCATGCACGTATAGTCATTTCTTTTTCTTAAAGGACCGCTCCTGTGGCCTAGTGGTTAGAGCGTCCGCCTCGGATGCGGAAGGTCGCGGGTTCGAACCCCGGCCGAGTCATACCAAAGACTTTAAAAAATGGTACTAACAGCTGCCTCGCTTGGCGCTCAGCATTAAGAGGTTAGTGTTAGGACTGGTCGGCCTGGTGTCAGGATAATGTGACTGGGTGGGACATAATGCCATATGTCTGCGGCATGATGCCCCAGTGCGAGACATCACTATAAACTGTCACACTGCAGACATCGTAGCAATATGACTGAAAAATTGTTAAAGCTACGTTAAAAATCTAAATCACACACACACACACTTTTTCTTAAAATGTCTAAAATATATTCGCGGTGTTGATCCATATGCTATTAAACTCTGGACCCAAAGGATAAAATTCACACACTTAGATCCGGACTTAAGTCAGAATTAAAACGTGTCATTGGTCAGTTATCCAAAGTCAGCCAATCAGACGTTAGAATTTTGAGGCGTATGAGTTTGAGCGTTAGAATGTTTTCATAAATTACTATAATCATGGGGCTCGACACACTTTGCAAAATGCGTCATCAGATTTTTTAGAAAAGTCTTTACAATAATAGGTAACCAGTTTTGAAACGTGGCGAAAGTTGGATTTAATAGTACAAGATATATCTGGTTATTGCGAGATATTGGATATTCGAGATATTATATATCTGGTTATTCCGAGATATTAGATATTCGAGATATTATGGCAAATGGACATAATTCACCTGTTTGTGGCAGATCGTGCCTTATATTTTAAGGCAGCTTCGAAACTGGTTGTTGTTTCTGGTTATTTACTAGGGCGTTTGTTGTTGTGAGGATTTCCCATCATAAAATCTGCGTTCAGATCCTGAACTTGATGGAAATCATACTTTTAGAGTTTCATTTAATTTTCTTTCTGAAACTTCCAGAATTGTTCTCGAATTTATTTCCCTGAAAACCTTGTTTTGATATCAGTGTTTTTGACATGTTCTATTTCTGTTATCAGTAAGATCAGATACTGAAATCAATATGTAATCCTTATTGAAACGTCTGGCCAAATGATAAGTTTATTATGTACGTACACTTATCTATGAATTTCATTGCAGAGTATACATGCACCATTCTCAGGTAAAGTGCTTGGACTAGATAGAATTGGTTTGACGTGTGGAACTTTGTGCTGCGATCTGCTTTCAGCAACACAGTATTACAATGTCACCTGTCCGATAAATACAGACTTTTTACAGAAGTTCAAATGTTAGCTGGTTCACATGTTCAATAACAAGAACCGTGAGATTTGTGCCTAGGGGCTACAATTCTCTCGCAGTTTTCCGTTGCAATTGAATGGACCATGCATGCTAGTTGAAATAGTGTTTGAGGTGAATTTTTCTCTGTTTTGTTACAGGTACGGATATCGATCGGTCAAACCGCGGCTACATATTTGACTGACAACAAAATTACTGAGCTGACAACAAAGTTTGCTGATCTCTCAAAGTACGGACGGTTGGAGGAAGCGCTTGATTTGCTGATCCAAGATTTACGAACAACTTTACGTGGCATTACTCCAGCTCACAAGATGTTGCTGGCCACGTTGATCTTTTCTCTCCTTTTTGGGACCTTTCTGATCTTCTTTTTACTGATTAGAGATCTGGAATACGACATGTGGGGCCAGGAGAAGCAATGGTGGCTTATGGAGTTCTTGATCCGAATGGCCACCGGTCTATACTTCATCAAGGGAATGGTCCTTGGAATATTTTTCCTGTCTCACAAGGTCCACTATTTCGGAGCAATCATATGCTTTGTTTTGGGAGTCCTTTGCTTCATGCTGTATGGCTTCAGTGACGACATCTTCCCAAGGTTTGTGGAAAATGTAAGATACTAGCACATCGCAGTGTCCTGTTGGTATTCAGTAAACACAAATTATAATGTTTGACCAAATATTGCCACTGCAATTGTCTGGCGCATATATTGACTACCTGAGAAATCGATGTGTCAAAATATCCACGTTTTACTTTTGAGAACAAGCTGAGCAGGTGTGAAAAAATCCTCTGTTGTAAAAATATTCCGGAAATACACATTTATTAACAAACCTCTAACTCTAAACCTGAATGGAAGAATACATTGCAATCTGCTATTCTTCCTTCCTTTTGAAAACCATATTTTTTGGTTCTTTTTGTAACAACTTTAAGGAGCCACGTCTCACATTTTGTACTCTGAGTAATTAGGTCCATTGTAAGTCAAGTAAATACAATCAGGTCATCTGCTTATAAAATCATAAACAAATGTAGCAAACCTTAATACATTTTTCTTGAATGTCATTAAGAAATAGACGATCTCAAATGAGTAATGATTTAATATGGAATTTATGAAACAAGTTGAATAATATCCAGCTTTTGCGAGTCTTAGCGAGCAAAAGCTGGACATTATTCAACGAGTTTCATAAATTTAATATTAAATCACTGCCCATTTGAGATTCTGTTATCACATAGTTTTTATTTTAATGGAAATAGAGAGAAAAAAGAAATCATTTCGTTCATTCCAATTCAGTCGCTGCACATTTCATTTGTTGCGCATCAAAATAGCCCCAAACGATTGTCAATTTTTTGTGCAGTTCTATAACCAATTGCATTTAAAAGCATATTTTCTTTTACAAATTATAACTCAAAGAGAAAATGTTCTTCCGAACAAATAGAAGATTTGACTCAGACAACATCGCTGTTCAACACAATATGTATATGAAAGTTCCATGTGATGTCATAGAGCCTGATTCATTTAAGTTAGGCGATCAAAGTCACAGTGTGTACACCCATGTATGTCAATTTCACTACTGAGAACTGTTGGATATTCACGTGAAAGGATTATTTCTGTTGAAGAAATTCCAATATTTACTGTAATGTTATTGTGACCAGATATTTGTATTAGTTGATTTGGAACAGGAGGCAATCCGAATTGCATCACATAATAAACATTAGATCCTTTGAGCTATTATTGTACCACTTTAAAATCCTGTGGTTTGATAGGTCTCACGTTCCGTCGGTTGGGAGACCACTTCATATCCACATTCTGCTATGAACAGAGGTGAGTTTTGTTTACTTCTAGAAGTTAACATTTGAACCACTCTTGTATATAGGGCGGATTCCATGTCACTGCCCACCCTCCCACCCACGCCAATACCCTAAGTTTTATTTGTTGTTGTTCTTCTTGTTTGGAGTTTCATGCCATTTTTCAGTGCACGATAGGCACTACATGGCCTAACGAGCCCCTGTGGGTGTAAATTCGCCATATTCAGAAACACGTGACCTTTTTTTCCAGTTCCCTTGGTGCAGTCGATTCGAAAAATGGTCGAAAATGTTCATAGCATTAGAAAGTAGAAAAAGTTCCATAAGGCGAGCTAAAGAAAGTTTTCCCTCGATCGCAAACAAACAGTGAAGAGAATATTGCGCAATAATTTCATGGGCCTATTTGGACCAATAAGAATGACATAAAGTGACATGTTAACGTGTTGTAATGTCAAAAATATCAAACTGCACACACTGTATGTAAAGTGTACAGGCTATGTAATAAAGAAGGAAAATAACAAGGATGGCAAACACTCCCATTGACGAACGCCAGTTGCACATTACAAATTCTTATGACAAGGTTTATTTAATCTCACTCTTCTTTTGACATTTTCAATAATTGAATGTAAGATATTAAATATTTTACTTCTTAATCCTAAATTAAGTAATTTATATAATAAAATGTTCCTTATAACAGAATAAAACGCTTTAGCAAAATCAGTTGAATGCATTATTGATTCATGTAATATACAAATGTTATGAGTGTGGACATACTTTTCCCCAAACGAGCCCCAGCTTCGACAAATGCAGTATGATTCTCCGCTCATATGCAAGAGATAAAAGATGAAAGCATATTCTTAATGTATTTGGATTCTTTTCCATGTCTTCTAAAACACGAGTTAACAAAGCACTCGACGTCGTGCAGAATAAGTAATATTAGCTCGTATTCATTTCTGCAAGGTCTACATGGTAGTTCCGATGAATAACAACGTCTAAATAGAACAGGAAGTACTTACACGCGAAATAACATCTGTTCTCTGAAATCCAATAACCAAGAAATTAAAGAAATGAAAAACAATCCAAAGAACAGAGCTGAACAAATGAAAACAGGTTAAGGGAAGAAACAAAGAAAAACAAAACTAAGGAAATCAAAGAGAGGAGCAAATATATTTATATTGTAAATCATCAGGAACAATCACTTGGTATATACATGGCTCATAAACACAGTTAGTGCAATCTTTAGCTTTGTAAACAAAACTATGGCAACAAGACACAATAATTGGTCTAATCACAAACATATTAACATTATAATACACTTTAACAAAATAAAGTATTATAACATTTTTTCACTTCTGTTAACAGTTGAATGCTGCACCGGAATCACACACAACGTAAGACCAGACGATTCATTCATGGCTTTGTAAAATAACAAACATGATGTAAAGATTGAGCAACTGTTATCCAAAAAACTCATCTGTAACAAGATGCCTACAATCATTAAACAATAAAGCTGGTTACGTAATGTGAATAACTTACAACCTCAAAGCTTAAACATGTTGACTGATATATTCTGTCTTGGTGATTTTGTTGACCGGATTTGTGAATTGTGATTTCACATCTAGATCGCAGGCCTAATCCACGATCAACCTGTTGACCGGGTTCGTGAATTGCAGGCCTTCTCACAAGTAAGTAATAATAATGTTCTTTTTGTGGGTTTAACACCATTTTTCAGCACATGGTAGGCTAAAACCTGGAGGAAAACCCCGTGAAGAACCACCTGGAGAACCCGGGAAGACCACCGACCCACCGGAAGCAATTGACAAGCTTTCTTACATACCCATTTGTCGTATAGTTAAACTCACAAGTGTGATATGTGAATAATCCCACAAGTGTGATATGTGAATAATCCCACAAGTGTGATATGTGAATAATCCCACTAGTGTGATATGTGAATAATCCCACAAGTGTGATATGTGAATAATCCCAACGTTTCGATTGAAAAACGTGGGTCTTGTATGAATTTAGCATACTTATCTGTGCAAATGAATTGGTTTACCACTAGTACAAATGTATAATTTTCATTCATACAAATTTATGTAAGTTAAAATCCATCCAAATGAATATAGTGTAGCAAAGGTTACTAAATTCAAAAGTACAGAAGCAATATGACGAATGCTGACTCAGTGAAGTCATTCATGCCTATGTCTACCATTATCACCAGCGATATGTGCCTGATTGACATCGTAGAATCTGGATAAAATCAACATGGCTCGGCTCTGTGATTATTAAATTTCCACATATAGCTTAATTACTTGAATAGGTACAACTTTGAATTATAAGAAACAGTTTAGAAAAGGGGTCGGCAAGCTATTTTACATAGCGTGCCACTATTTTCCGGATTAATTACAAAACGAACGAGGGCATGCCACCAGTAAGAGAGCAACACTGTTAAAATCGAGATTTTTGGCTGCCCTTCGCGTGCCACACAAAACCTCTTACGCGTGCCGTAGGTTGCCGACCCCTGATTTATACAATCCAGTGTGAATTTTGAGGGTTAGTTTATAAGAGGATATACGTCAGATTAAGTGGAGTTGAATGATTCTTACTTCCGAAATCTAATACTTCCAAACATTTTAGGCATGATGAAGTAAATTTACCGAGTATATACCCATAGCAGAGCTCTCTACCACATCATCTACAGAGAGGAAGGTAAAGCGACTCTTTCGTATGTGTATGTGGAAAACGCACAGAAACAAATCAACAATATTTATTTTCATGTCGTAGGAATGTTAATCAAAGAGGCACATTATTGTTTGGACCAAACCAATTGAATTTAAATTGAAATTTCTTATTAAGAGGAAATCACAAACTAACCAAATAACAAAATCAAATTATAGGCTTGGCAGTACAAAACTAAATTAAAACTATGAAACTGTTCGAGCCTCACAATGTTTGAATGTTTTCCTGTATCTGTGACATTGGATCTAGATTCTTCTCTCTTAGGCTTTCTTTTTCTTTCTCCCATTATCTGCCAGTTGTCTTAAACATCTTAAAAGATATTATTCGTATTTGAAAGGAGATGATAAGTTGCTACAGCTTTCCAGCTGATCTAAACTGTACTGTTTGCAATGAAATTATCTTTAAAGCAACCGTATTTTGACTGATATACAAATGAGAATACACACCGGTTACTTTCGAGGAGAAGAGCTGAAAATCCACTTTGCGTGCTTCCTTACTTCGGCAGCTCTAGCTGAGTATGATTTATCATAGCAATAGAACACATCTTAGTTTAATCAGAAAATATATTATGTGCGACTGGGTCAGATAACAGATTGCGTGTTTTCAGCAAATACACACACGATGCGGAATGCAGATTACTTTGTTTTGGGCGTGGTCGTGATAAAAGGATAAGTATAACTAAATCCCAGAGCATCGATTCCGCACGAAATCCAGTGTTGATGTATGGATTCGGCCTCATTCATGCACTTCATCCAGCTATGTGCTACGCTCGCACTTAATGTATGAAATTGAGTTCATATACTCTTAATTGTTCTATATGTAACAAGCATACTTAACATATTATGACGCCAACATGACGTTATCATGTAATGCAAGGCAAAGGCGTAATAACGGAGGCATCCGAATATATTTCAAAGTCAGTTCACTACACTTGTCACAGGTTTTGTCAAATAAAAATAGTATTTTTCATCATGTGAGAAATAGACTCTACTATTTGTGCACTTTTCAAATGAAATTTATGAGATTTGTCGAATAAATCCAATCTTTTTAGCTCAAAGGAGAGCAAGAGGTATAAATTATCAGACTTGTTTAATAAAATTCACTGTAATAGTGTTTTACAGCACATGGTACCAACTTTAGGAAATCTTAAAGTGTTACGACTTGTAACATTTGTCAAATTCAACAAATAATTTATTTCCCTTGAATAAAAAATGAAAATTTAAAACGAACTAAATTAAATCCCAAATAGTCGTACAAGCTCTGTCACAAGTCCAAATGTGTAGAGTTCCAGTTGAATTCCAGTGGTATTCCAAATAAATTCATATATTCAATGTGTTAATGTGCCTTTAGTCTCGAATGTACTAATGTGCCAATGGCCTAGGATGTGGCGGAGAGTTCTTGACTAAATTCACTATAATTTTCCAAATTAATGATTTAGTCCAAGAATATTATTGAGTATTTTGTAATTCCAGTGAATAATAATTTGAATAAATAAATTTACCCAAATTAAAAAAATGGACTCAACAATAAGACTGATTCAGCTTCGGATGTGAATGGGAGATTGAGTAATTTTTCAAGTAAACAGTACTGATATAAAAAGCTAAGATACAAAAATAGAGCCAGGAAGTAGGTCAGTCTCCTCTCTAAGACATTTAAAGTTTTCAATAAGTTTAGGAATTTCCAAGTGAAAAACTAATATCCTACACTCAGATAGAAGTAAACATGTTTACCTCATTAATAATGACCTGAATATTTGATCTATAATAACAGAGAAATATTAGCTATGTATTACGTTGTTTACAAAATAATTGTCACTTGTCAGGTATACCATTAACAAGATTTTGGACATATATCAATTACAAAATACAAATGTACATAACATATGAAAAAGTCAACAAACAATGCAAATTAAATATACATAACAAATGGTAATAATGGACATTTTGGAAGATAAGCCATTCAAAATAAATGAAAACATAATATACAAGTAAAACTAATACGTCAATGTGTCTATCCCAGACCAAAACTTCAGTCGAGTATTAATACAAAAGATTATTCTCTACTAATTTGCGGCATCAAAACTGACTGGAAAAACCATCGGGTAATTATAGCCTTTTGTCTTTCTTTGATGAGCTGATCCATACAGGAACTTGATATATCTAAGAGAAAAAAATAATAAAATTCCTGATTGCAGAATCTGTCATGTCTTGGTCGAAATGGTTAAAAAAAAGTAACTTACGGTGAATCACTTCTGTCATATGTCATCCTGAGTGTCCTTTGCCTCTCAATACTGCTACTACTACTACTACTACTACTACTACTACTACTACTACTACTGCTACTACTACTGCCACTAATACTACTACTACAACTAGCAATAATAATAACTTTTATTGAACGAGGCAAAACGTTCGGGAATGAAAAACCCATATGTCAAATGGTCTTCAACGTATTACGGGGTATGTTACCCTCCCCCGCCCCCGAAAATGGACCAATCTATCTAACTATAATGGCCAACAGCTACATATATGAGCAATATACTATACACAGGTGTAAACATTTCAGAATGTCAGACGTCATATATACTTAGAATAAAGCATACATACACAAATTACTATTGTGAGGTTTTGAGATATAATTTCAGCTGGTACCGAAAGCATTCCTTTAATGAGGTTGAAAGAGAATTTGAATTAGGTATAAAAAGGGGTAGGGAATAATTAGAAAGGCGCTCATACAGAAAAGAGCTTTTGAAAATGGTTGCTGGACTTCGGAATCTGGAGTTGGTTATTAGTTGTAGATATAAGATTACTCTCTCTATGTTGGAGGAAGATTGCTTAAAAACTTATATGTCATGATTCCTTGAAATAAAAATATGTTTTGTTATGGTAGCCACTGTAGAAGTGAAAAAAAAAAAAAAAACACTTTTAAGGGAGCTGAAAGAGAAAGTTTCAGAATTAATCGCCCGGCTTACACGACAGTGATTAATTGTTGAGGTCGACTAGAAGTTGGTTTTCAATGGAATCGAAAGATTTACCAGATTTATGCAATGTAGAATCGTCAGCAAAAGAGTAGTGTTTGAATGCACTGGATAAAAGCTAGGGCATTGATAAAAATTGTAGAAAAAGAAAAGGGCCCAATATGGAGCCTTGAGGAATGCAGTTTAGAACATGACTTTAATCAGAGGCATAATTTACCCGTACAAACAACCTGTAATCTGTTAGTGAGATATGATGTGGACCAACAAAGCGAGTTTGAAGGCTGCTTTTTAATGAGCACTGAATGTTCAAGCAAGTCTAATGCCATCTGTATTTAAATCAATGAAGATTGTGCCAGTAACTTCGCCATATTCAGATGCTGGTAGCCACTGATCTATAAATTAAGACAAAGCAGTTTGACAGGAATGTTTTGTCGCAAAACTGAATGTGATATATGTAGGAGTTGGTATTTGTTAGGTAATCCGAAAAGATGCCCGAGGACATGTTTTTCAATAATTTTGTAGGTACAGATAGACATGGATGGTATTGTTTTAAATGAAATTTTTGTAGGTACAGGTAGAACAGACATGGATGGTATTGTTTTAAATGTAATTATTGTATATTTTCCCTTATGAAATGCGAATACCTTAACTAATTTCATTGAAATTTACCGGAAGAGATACTTCAGTTACTTACTTCTTTCAATGAAGCAGAGATTCACAAAGATTCAGAATTTTAGGCGAATTTTTAGTATCTATTTTAGTAATAATATCAATAGTACCAGTTAACGTTATTAGGTGGACATTGAAACTAACATGACTGGGTACCCTTCATTCACAAACGCAGTAAGTTGGTTTATGTTAGGCTCCGCAAAGTTAGATATGGCAAGGTGTTTGGGAAATATTAGTAAAAAGAGAGGGTCTGCTGGTTTGAAATGTAGTGATCATCGGTGTAATTTGTGCTACTATCAATAATTTCACATGAACTTATAAGTACTGGTTTCGTAGAAGTTAATTCTTGCAGGTGATTCCAGATGGATCTGTTATTAGAGTTTGAAGCAATGGCTTCTTTGAGAAAAGGATCGCTTAGTTTTGCAGTGAGGGATTTGGCTTTGTTCGTTATGGACTCTTATTGGCAAACTCTTTCCATTTATAAAAGTAGCCTCGTTTAAGTTGCGGCAATGCGATTTCACTAATATAGCGTTCGTTTTCGTAATCGCTTAATTCTTTTAACTTGTATGCGAGGAATTTTACTTACGACTGTATGAACACAGAGCTTCCGGATCGACCAGTCATAATCCGAGAGTAGTGAAGGGGGACGATATAGCGTCAATGGGAAAATACATTACAGACCCCCCTGGGACGATATGGCGTCAAGATTTATAGCGTCAAAATCAAAACCCTTCGACGATATGGCGTCAAGGGAATTTTGTATAGGGACTATAGGAATGGAACAGGTAGGGTGACGTCACAGTACTGGCAACAATGTTGCAAGTGGCTGACCTGAATACACGCGGCTACCCTAGGTAAAGACAAATACAATATAGAGACAAAGACATAGAAACATGGTTAGAGACATAGACATATACAACACAACCATAGATTGATGAACATCAATCTATCATAACTAAATTATACAACAGACTAAAAAAAATTTTAGGTAAGAAAGAGTAAATCTTTTCGAGGCAATGGATTGACCCATTACACATAAATTTATACAACAACTAAAAAAATTTTAGGCAAGAAAGAGTAAATCTTTTCGAGGCAAATGAAGTGGCCCTGAAAAAGACCGTTGGTTTCTATGTTAACACCATTTCGTTAACATAGAGGACATCTCGCTGATCTTCTTCTCTTTCTTAAACTTCGTCTAACCTCTGGACCGTAGATGAGGGCTCGCTTCAGATACCCTTGTCTCTCCACATAGGTCCTTCTTTTCCAAACGCTCGTCTCGGTGATCCGGATGATTCTCCATGATGATTTAACATACATGGGTAAGTCCGTACGGAACAGCATCGACGATACGAGAGTAGAGGATTCAACGTTTGTCCACATCTTGTGACGAGAACAGGTGAAGGGAATGAAGTGAACCGCGTTTATTGATAATGGAAGACCGGATCGAAACGGATTGAGATTGTTCACCAATCCCAACACGCGTTACAAAATTCAGTCACTTCGCGGAGTCTGTCTTCCAATCCGAAGAGAGCTACCTGTGACGTCACATTTCCTATATAGGGGCGCTAGCCTCTGTGCGCATTGAATCGCTGAGACATTGTTTTTTGAAACATGACGGAAATTAAGAAGACAATGAATTGGGGTGCAGATGGCCGTGGAGACGAGAATCGATGGCATAGCAGCCGTTACCAAAGTCAACACAGATCTACTTCCAGAAGAGGTCGATTTCAATTGGGATTTAGTGGATTTTCTCTCTTCTTCGCAAGAATTTGTTCCGGTACCAGCACCTTCGACACCTTCTCCTTCTTTACCACACATCGATGATTTTAAACAGAGACAGAAAGAAAAATTGGAGAAATTTTTACAACAGCAGAAAGAAGTAGAACAAGCTTTTCTCCTTCAACAGCAACAGCGAGAAGAAGAGGTAAGAAGGAAATGACAGGAAGAAGAAAAAGCAGAGAAGAAACAAGGTTTAGGAGAGAGGGAGAACAGTGAAAGTCAAACGGTAACGGTACTCTTGGACATTTTGGCAGAGTTAAGAAGTCTGAAACAAATGTATCAGACTTCTTTATTACGACCTAAGAGAAAAAGACCTTCCCGAGCCAAACAGCCCAACCTTGTCAGTACGCCTGAGATACCAGCCCTAGTGATTTCTACCCAATCATCGACAGGAGCAGGTTCAGAAGTTGGCCTTGGCCGTGGCAAAGGCTTAAGGCAGTTAAAGCTGACTGCTTCTCGTTCCTGAGTTTGTTTTTAAAAAACAAACAAACACCCAACGGTCCTTTTCAGGGCCACCTATTTCTTTCGAAAAGAGATAGTATTTATTTTGCCTCAATCAATTAAATCTCAAACTCCCCCCCTTTTTTTTAACCCTATTATGTACGTGGATGAGTGCGTGAGTGTAGATCCTTATTCTAAAAAATCAAAATCAGGAGACACTTACTTTTTTCTGTCTGGTCTATTCTGGTACAAATTTTACAATCCAATTCACAACACAACACAACACAACACTTTAAAAAAGTTCAAAGACTTCTTCTGTGTCCTTTTTTCTTTCACTCTCTCTGTTTTTTTATTTTCTTCACTTTTACAAGTTTCTCCTCCTCTTCTCCCTCACTTTTTTCTCATCTTCTTTTCTTCTCTTTCTGAACGTGTTGGGGTTTTTCCTTTGCCGAGGGCACCTCTTCTTCTTCCTCCTGCTCCTGTTGTTTCTTAGGGCAGTCTGAAGACCAATGTCCTCTCTCTTGACAATGATAACATGTATCTTGACTTTTGTCTCTTTTGACACTGGTCTTGCTTTTTTGACGGTCTGGACATTCTGTAGCCCAATGCCCTTTCTTCTGAGATATAGCAAGTATCTTGACTTTTATCTCGAAAAGAGGGGGAGCAGTCCGTCGGCTTGTCTGAAAAAAACTTTCGTATGACACCTCGTAAATGTCTGATCAGAAGTTCGATCTGTGTTGGCCCTTCCATCGTGCTGGTCGGTTTGAGAGTGAAATGAGTACTGGGAAGGAAGGCACTAGCCCTTTATATACACTGACCCTGACATGAATATAAAGGTGTCCATGGCGTTCAAATGTAGTCATTTGACTTTTGTTTGAAGTCAAGATGAAACGATCGTATCATTTCGTGAAGATTGGAGAAGAAAGTAAGAGGCAGAAACGTGATTTATCGCTTCGCACAGTAGATGAAGTCTTGGCTGAAATTCATGCCAGTGATTTTGAAGATGACATAAGTGAACCAGAATCCAGACCCAGAGTCTACACCCAGCCAAAGTCCGCCATCACCACCAGTAAACCCTGAAAATTACTACCACATTCGAGAAACAGACAAACGCTCCTCTAGAAAATTTAGAACCACGGCCTACGCATACACGGTGAAGTTTGAAGATTTCAAGTCCGACGTACCGCTGGAGAAAGCAGAGGGGTTCATCAGCAATGTGTGGGATTCTTTGTTAACCACACTGAAACAGCAACGTGAAGCCAAAGAAGACGACCGCTTGAGACTTTCCATTCATCACGACAGTCTGAAGTCCCCCGTTTGGATCGAGTTTAGCAGCCCAGCAGAATTGACACCTTCCAAAGTCATCGACAAGATTCAACACGTACAGCAGTCCAACGACAAGTTTCACATCACTGACGGAAAAGCAACACTGTTCATGACCCACGTTTCTCTTCCCCAAGGGACCGGACAGAGCAAAAAGGTATTATTGATGGACCACCTTCGCAGCGTCAAGCGCAGCCTCGTTCAAATTAACAACCCTCAAGACAAGATCTGTTTAGCCCGTGCCATCGTGGTCGGACGAACATATGCCGACAAGAACGACACGGTAGAATGGAAAAGAGCCTGGAAAACTACTCAACAATCGGACCGAGCCAAACAACGAAGTGAAGCAGAACTCCTGTTACAACAAGCGGGGATGTCCAAAGACACACCCTGTGGCATTCCTGAAATGCAAAAATTGCAAGACGTCTTGGCTCCACGCTACACATTGAAAGTGCACCCCCAAGAAGTGCGCAGACCTCTGTTGTTTCGAGGCAAACATTTAAAAGACGGAAAATACATTCACGTCTATCATCACGATGAACATTTCGATGCCATTACCATTATCACTGCATTCCTGGGATACGGTTATTACTGTGAGAAATGTGACCATGGCTTAACAATCGAGAGCAACACAAGCATTGTGGATCGAAATGTGAGGGATATTTGGCCTCTAAACCCTGTCTGGACGATGGACAAGAACTAGTACATTGCCCAGCTTGTCAGCGCACTTTTGTCAGTCCGACCTGTTACCACCAACATCTGAAAACGCAAGGTTCACAGCAGAAAAGTGCTTGTCAGCTGCTGAGATTGTACCCAACTTGTGGACAAGGTATACGTACCAATAATGCCAAGGCTCACGTATGTTCAGGAAAGAAACGATGTCACATTTGTCACCAAATCGTGGACCTGGAACACGAATGCTACATTCAAAAATACCATTCCAAACATGAAGAGGAAGATGAACAGATAAAAGGGAATTTCATCTTTTTCGATTTCGAATGCATGGAAGAGACTGGCATTCACATTCCTAATTTCTGCGTGGCTCACCGAGAGTGCGAGATGTGCATCCAAGAGCCTATCTTTAGTCATTGCCCTCACTGCAGCAAGATTCCTGGAGGACGTGATAAAATCTTTCGGGGACCGAACACGCTGTCTAATTTCGCCCAATGGATCTTCGACCCATTCGACGAGACCTGGAGCCAAGAGGACATCGAACGTTACGGAGATTGTCATCGCCATGCCACGGTGATGGCTCATAATTTCTCGGGATACGATGGACAGTTTCTTTTGAGATACTATACGGAACAAAGTACCGAACGTCCTAAAGTGACTTTAAACGGAGCCAAAATCATTTCCATGCAAGTGGGACAAGTGCAGCTTAAAGATTCGATGAGTTACTTGGCCATGCCTTTGAGTCGAATGCCTAAAACGTTTGGAATGACAGAAATGGTCAAAGGCTATTTTCCACACTTTTTCAATAACCAAGTCAATCAACATGCCGTTCTACCCCATTTGCCTGAGGCTCACTACTACGACCCCTAGAACATGCGCACCGAACAACGAGAAGCTTTCTACGCTTGGTACCAGACTCACGCCTCGGACCCCTTTGACTTTCAGGAAAAATGTTAAAGTATTGTCGTTCCGACGTGGACATTTTATGGCGTTACTGTGGAAAATTTCGAAAATTATTCATGGAGCACGGAGGGATCGACCCTTTGAAAGAAGCCTACACCATTGCCAAAGCATGTTCCTTAGTGTACCGCCAACGATTCATGCCCGAAAACACCCTGGCTGTCATAAGTCCTCAAACGACGAACTTTGTCAAACGTCAATACTCAATCAAAGCCCTACGCTGGTTACATTACTTGTACGACAAGGAAGACAAATGGACCCAACACGCTCGCAACGGAGGAGGCGAAAAGACCATCGGAACGTATTCGGTGGATGGTTGGGACTTAGAAAACCCCAAAATCGTGTACGAGTTTAACGGGTTCTTATTTCACGGATGTCCCATCTGTTACCCTCAACGTGACACTAAAAATCAGTTTTTACAATGGAACATGGAAGGCTTGTACCAGGCTACTTGTCAGCGGCGATTGAAGTAAGAAAAACAAGGATACCAAGTGGTGGAAATGTGGGAAAACGAGTACGATCACCGATTGAAAACCGATCCCGAGTTTAAACGCATCGTGGAAAGTTACAAACTGGTGGACCCACTGAACCCGAGGTACATCTTGTACGGAGGACGGACGAATGCCACCTGTTTGCTGTACTACGCCGACGAGGAGAAAGGAGAAGAAATCAAATACTTGGATATGTGTTCGCTGTATCTTTACGTGAGCAAATATTGTCACTTTCCCGCAGGACACCCGCAATTGCTGACGCAACACATTGACTGGACAAGATTCGACAATACGAAGGATTGATCAAATGCAAAGTCTTGCCTCCCACAAACTTGTACCATTACGTTTTACCTTACCATTGCCAAGGAAAACTGATGCTTCCCTTGTGCCGTACTTGTGCCGAAACGTGCAACCAAGACCGACATTGTCAGCACACCCAGGAAGAACGTGCCTTGACAGGAACGTGGCTCAGCGTCGAATTGTGCGAAGCTCTGGACCTGGGATACCAACTGTTAGAAGTGTACGAAATTTACCACTTTCCCAAGACAGAAAAATATCACAAGGGCGACGAGACTCAGAAAGGCATTTTCGCAGACTACGTGGATGCATTTTAAAACTGAAACAAGAAGCCAGTGGCTATCCTTCCTGGTGTCACACTCCCGAAGACCAAAAGAAATTCAAAGAGAAATACTGGATGCAGGAAGGCATCACTTTAGACCACGTGGAGAAAAACGAAGGAAGGCGATCGTTTGCCAAAGTGATGTGTTAAATTGCTTGTGGGGCAAAATGGCACAACAACCGTGTTTACCCAAGACGGAGTATTTGACAGGACCTTCCCGCTACTTCCAGATGATTTACGACAAAACCAAATACATGAAACACGTGGACGTCGTTCGTGAGGACTTGATCTTAGTCAATTACGAAGAAGGACTGGACTTTGTAGAAGCCGACGAATTTAGAAATGTCATCATTGCGGCTTACGTGACAGCCCATGCTCGCTTAAAATTGTACGAAGTGTTACACCAGTTAGGAGATCGTGTGCTGTACTTTGACACGGACAGTTGTATCTACATCGATCGCCTGGGTCAAAATTACCCTGACATCGAAGGAGACCGTTTAGGAGCCTGGACGGACGAGCATCCCGACGACAAGATTCTAAGTTTTGCTAGTGGCGGTCCCAAAAATTACGGCTACGAATACCGTGACCCACAAGGAGAAGTGCACACTGAGTGTAAAGTGAAAGGATTGACTCTCAATTATCGCACCAGTCGACTGGTGAACTTTGGCGTATTGAAAGAAACCTTGCAGTCTGGACAGGATCGAAATTTTAAAGTGACCACCTACGAACCTCACAGGATTGTACGTTTATCCACACACCAAATCGTCAGTCGACCCTTGGAAAAAGTGTATCAGATCGTGTACCAGAAGCGAGTACGGCTTCCCAACCACTTCACTTTACCTTACGGACACGCTGGTATCAAAAAAATGGTTCCAAGACGATAGTCACCAATAAGAAGGATGACTTCGACACAGCAAGAATCGAGTGAGAGACCCGCTGAAAACTCCAAGTTCAAACCATACCGTTTTCCTGTCTTGCCTGACCATTGTAATTGTGCCAGTCGGTTGGAAACGTTTCAAAAATGGCCCACAGATAGGGAAGGATTACCTACTGAGAATGTTTTAGCTAGAACAGGATTTGTCTACTTGGGACCTGAGACTGGATTGGGATACGAAGTACAGTGTTTCAGTTGTGGCCTGAGGTTGCGTATGGATCGATGTATCTATAAAGATTCAGCTATTCTGGAACATACTCGATGGTCTCCGCATTGTCCTTACCTTTCTGTGATCTTTCCACCCATCGCACTACGGTTCAGGTATGACAGTACCTTATAGAAGGTAGTACCGTTGTCCAGGAAGAACAAAAGGAAGACTTCCAAAACTAGGCATAAAAAAGGAACGATGTACAAGCTCGAGACTTCATTACGACTAGTATAAAAAGAGACAATTTCCAAGACCGATAGTTCATTGTGACCACTAAGACCAAGCGAGAAAGATGAATCCTTTCAGAGAAGCACAAATGAAGTTCAGACAGGCACAATTCAAGTTCGGTGATTCTCAAGTGGAGTGCAATGATGTACCTTGCGATTCAGTATCACATCATGGGAACTTTGCTATGACTACCACTACACCTACCATGGAAAGTGATGCTATGCGTGTCAAACCTGACGGATGCGAAAGCGATGCCACTCGTCATCGTACACCTTTTCACTTTACTGGTTTTCATGGTGGATGTCATCATTATGAAACCATGCGGCTACCACCCTACGGATGTCATCCAAAACTGAGCAAACTCCCGCGGATTTCACCGTACCCTCATTGAAATGAACCTCTGAAAGACGAATATTCGTTCCCTGTGCGATTGCCTGAATATTGCGACTTTGAAAGTCAATTACAAACCTTTCGAGGAAAATGGCCAAAATATCTGGGAGGACCTACCCCCGAAGAATTAGCCAGAGCCGGATTTATCTACTTGGGCGAAGGGAATAAAGTCAAGTGCTTCAGTTCCGGTGTGTCACTTCGCGAGTGGGAGAAGAAAGATTCCGCTTACCTGGAACATGCTCGATGGTCTCCGGATTGTCACTACCTACCTTTAGGGGGACCTCGTCATTGAAGTGGCATACCAAGTCGTTTAAGAAACCAGCTTGGCTAGGAGTCAAACGTTGGACAACACCTAGACAAGTATTTAAACCCCATTTAAAAAATAATATTCAAAGATTACTAATCGAATTGCAAGAGAAGATCTACAAGGAAATTTGGCAGGGACTTGTCAGAGCAAAATATAAATTGGTGACTGAGGAACTTTTACGTCGAGAAATTCACAAGAGGAAATTGACAAAAGTCAACAAACAAGTCAGGTTTCTCTGGATCAAGTGTGCGTTCTTCCGAATATTCCGCTTTAGATCACTTACATTAGAAGATTTTAATGACATTCTTGACCGTTTCCTGGAATGGCAGTGGCCAGAAATTACTCACTACATCCGTCACTTTTGCTCTAGGAGAAGTGTTTGACTGACATGGTCATGGATACTTTACAAGAGAACATTCGTGGCTTGCCTATGGAGTTGAGAGAACGCATTTATGGAGAGTTGGTAAAATACAAGTGAAACGCAAAGAACAATTGCATCCGTTACGTCACCAATGTTTAAACCACTGGTACCTAAATGGGATAAGAGGATTGATTCTGATGAAAGTGTTCCAGTGGTCAGACATTGATCAGCTTCTCGTGGGCGAGAAGGATTGGTTTGTTACTGACGTTTTATACTCCAAGGTAGACTTATTGCAATGAATTCCAGAAGAAGAGTTAGAGGGTTTCCAAAATCTTTTACACAATGTAAACTTAGTTCAAGAGGGCACTTCTGAACGGTGTGTGATGTGCAAGTTAGTGACTAAACAATTTAGATTCGCCATCTCAGTGCAGAAAGTACACTTATTGTCTCCGACAAAAAAGATGTATAAAAACGGACTACCATGCCACGACCTTTATCATTCGTGATACAACAGATTCCGTGGAAGGAAATCAATGACAGTATTTAAACGATGGAGGATTACCATCGCATTTTACGAGAACTGTGTCTATTGAATTAGGGTCGACGTGTGGTGTGTGTCTTAGTGACTTGCTTTCTGGGATTTCGTTTACCGACCAATTCCTTGTGGATTCTTTGCGAACAGTACATACCAACCAAAACATGAAAGTGGTCCCTAGCATTTACTACGATCCATCCCATCCTCCAGGTTACGGAGGAGTTCAGAAGTTGTATAGTGCTGCCAAACTCGACTGAAAAGTGTCCGTTTACTTCAAGTGCAACGATGATTACAAGAACAAGCCACGTTCACCTTACACAAGCCCATTCGACGAAAATTTTCCAGAAGTCGCACTCGAGTGGAGGGTATCGATCATCAATGGCAAGCTGATTTAGCCGATGTCTCTCATTTGGCCACTTACAATCGCGGCTACAAATATTTATTTTGTGTCATCGACGTCTTTTCCAAATTTGTCTGGGTCGTACCATTGACTACCAAATCGAGCAGTGAGTTAGTGCGAGGCCTCAAACTGGTGTTGAAACGAAGCGGGCGTAACCTTCTTCGATGGCAAAGCGACAAAGGTATCGAATTTCTGAACCAAGCTTTCTAAAAAGAATTGAAGAAACGTGACATTCATTTTTTCACCAACGAGAATCCCGAAACTAAAGCCAGCATCGTGGAACGTTTTCAACGCACCTTGGAAGAACGCATGTGGAAATATTTTACGCATCAACACACTCTCAAGTACATCGATGTCTTGCCGCACCTGGTCCAAGCGTACAACCAATCTTACCATCGGAGCATCGGACGTGCCCCCAAGAAGTGACTCCCGACAATGAATTGACCGTCTTCGAGGGCCTGTTTGGTACGTCCTTGACGGTGACTGTCTCCATGAAAGGTGGAGTGTTGGCAGTAGGAGATTGGGTGCGCATTGGCAAAACCAAATGCACTTTCGACAAAGGTTACTTACCCAACTGGACCACCGAATTTTTTCGTGTCACTGAACGAGTGCGTGGTCGTTATCCTCCCGTCTATAAATTGGAAGACATGAACGGGGAAGTGTTAAAAGGAACGTTTTACTTGCCCGAGTTACAACGTTTGACCCCAAGTTGATCAAGATTAAAAACGAAATACCAGCCGTTACCGGCAACTTGGATTTTGCGAAATATTTTCGATTCCCTGTAGAAATGAACCAAGGACTGAATTTGATCTTTGTGTACTCCGATGTGGTGGAGTACAACGTGGCGGGACACACCTCCATACCGTTATTGCGTGTCAATCCTTTCAAAGTGGATTCTGCCATGAACGCTGACGAGGAAGGTAGAAACACCTATCACGTTCATCGCGAATTTGTACATCCTCACTATTTGCCCGTCAGTAAGTCGTATTTCGACACTGTCAACATTACTATAAAAGGAGATCTAGGACAACATATTTCATTCAGCATAGGGAAAGTCACAGTGAAACTCCATTTTCGAAAACGATTACTCTAACCCCTTGTCAGTCATGTATCCTGTGTACCAAGGAGTCGCTCGACAGTGAGGACATGGTTTAGGAGATATGCTGAAATCAGCCTTTCGTTTGGTGGCTCCCGTTTTAAAACCTATGGTGACACGGGGATTGCACGCCTTGAAAGATGCCGCTTTGACGCAAGGTAAAGAATTTCTCCAAAATGTCATCATTGACAAACAAAATCCCAAAGAAGCTTTCTTGTGAGCAGGCAAAAATGTCTTGCTTCAAACGGGCAAAGACATTTTGGGCCGACGAGAAACTCCTATAAATGCCCAGGACGCTGCCGAGTCATGCATTCCTACTTCCCTAACGCCACAGCAAGGACAAGGCAGAAAGAGGCGACGAAGACACCCCTTCAGAGGACTTCACACACCCAGAGCTAGAAAGACTAAGAAAAGAAAAACCGTCCGAGACTTAGAAGTGTTTGATTATTAAAATATCACAGAGGGAAAGAAAGAAAATGATGCACCGAGAGTCTTGCACCTGTTCCAAGTCGGAACAGGATATGTTTGCCATGCCACCCACCATGATGACGATGCAAGAATCCCGATGGATCGAATTTCATCCCGTCTCCTCTTTGACGGATTCAGCTCCCATCGAGTTTGAAATCAAAGGACAGTCCGAAGATTACATCGATATGAATAGCAGTTACTTGTACCTGAAACTCAAAGTGATCAAAACGGACAACACCAATCCGGGAGTCGATGCCAGAGTTGCTCCCGTCAACAATTTCATGCATTCCTTGTTCAGCGAAGTGGATTTGTACTTGAATAACAAACTGGTCAGCAGTAGCATGGATACTTACCCTTACCGAGCGTACCTGGAAAGTCTCTTGACGTAGGGAAAAGAGACCAAGAACACTCATCTGGATGCTTGTGTGGTTTGGAAACCTGACACCGCAGGTGAGGACAAGTTTAACAACACAGCCCTGACAGCAAATGTGGGCTTTAACGACCGTCGAAAGAAAATCCTGCAAGGCCGTAGTTTGGAACTGATGGATCGTTTGCATTTGGACATGTGGTTGCAAGACAAGTATTTGCTCAACGGAGTGGATATTCACCTGAGACTAAATCTCATCAGTGTCGCTTTCCATTTGATGGCTCATGCCAACGAGTACAAAACCATCATCCAAGAAGCCAGACTTTACGTGCGCCGCTTAGAAGTGTTACCTAAAGCTTGAAACGACATCAGTCACACATTGAGCAGAACGACCTCCAAGTATCCGATACGACGCGTAGAAGTGGAAACTTTCACCATTGCTGCTGGCCTTCGATCCAAGATCGAAGATTGTCTGTAGCAAGGACAGTTACCCAAACGTTTAATCGTTGGTAACGTCAGCAATGCAGCCCTCAACGGAGCCAACGATCAAAATCCTTTCCAGTTTAAGCACACAGAGTGTCCAAGATCGAAATCAGTCGCGATGGCAAGACCTTGTGTACCAGACCCTTCGAACCTAACTTTGCCCAGAAGAATTACTTGAGATCGTACTTGTCCCTGTACGAAGCTACCGGACAGCTAGGAACCAACACCAGTCACGGCATTTCGTACGAAGATTATATAGGAGGTTACACTTTGTGGGCCAGACCAAGGCAGCGACGAGGGACATTTCCACTCTAGAAAATCCGGTCAACTGCGTGTGGAACTTCAGTTTGCATAAGCTCTCGCCGAGACGGTGAACGTCATCTTGTATGCCGAATTCGAGAATACCATAGAAATCAACAGTTTGAGAGAAGTCATTCTAGACTATTAGAAACTATATAAGACTCTTATCCCTCTTTGAACGGTAGAGAATCTTTGGAAATGGAATGGGAGGATGCCGTGAAAGCAGAACCCCAAGGCAAAGACCAAGAGGACATAGTGGTCATGTCCAGATGGTCAGAACAAAAACAACATTTAGTGTCCTGTTTTGGCAAACACCTGGCGGATAAATTACGGACTTGACAAAGAAAGATTGCTGTGGATGTCAAAACGATCATCCCAGTCAAATTCAACACGATAAATGTCTGATGATGAGCCAAGTAGAAAAATTGGACCTGTATCTGGACAAGGCTTGGAGTCTCATCTCGGAAGAAGCAGTGTTTCATGAGTGGTATAAAGGCTTACGTGATCATTCCTGCCCTCCATTGACTCCTCTAGAGGTCTATCGCATCGAAGTTCTCTTATCCCAAAGTGCGGAGACGAGGCAAAGAAACGGTTACTTGTAAGAGATTTTCAAACATAAAATCAGATATGAATTGATGACTTATCATTACCTGTGAAAAAAACAACAGGAAAACATGGATACCTGGGAACTTTGTTACCTTTTGAACAACAGTTCGTACACCGCTTCTAGGAATCCTGTCGTGTGCGCTAAAGATGAACTACCTCATCGCAAACCTCAAGACCATCAAGCTTATGTCATCAACACGGACGACAGTCATCTCCCAGGAACTCACTGGGTAGCCGTCTCCTTCCCTAAAGAGGATTGTGTGGAGTATTTTGATTCGTATGGATTACCCCCTTTGGAAGACAACATCGTCGACTTTATGAGAAGAAATGCTCAGACGACACGATTCAATAATGTGACATTACAAGGCACAGATTCCATGGTGTGTGGACAATATTGTGTGTATTTGCTTCATCAACGCAGTCTTGGATACCCTTTAGAACATTTAGTGACTTATTTTGATCGTCACTCTTCTAGAAACGATGAGAAAGTAGATCGATGGTTTTGTGACCATTATGTCTATCTTTTGTCTTTAGCTTGGAAACGTAGTGTACATCAATGGCCTCATGACTTCCATCAGTGGAAATCTAACATGATTTCATAACGTTGTCAACCTTGTCAAAAAAAGTTTGGTTGATGTCACCGTTAATTGTTAATTGTTAGTTGTTAGTTGTTTGTTAATAAAAATGTTGTTTTGAAAAAAAAATTGTCGTTTGTTTTCAAAATAGACCCCGTGAATATATGCTCTTTGACTTCTCTCTATCCCTCACCATGACATTAGCTATCATAGCGTTCCGATCCAACAAAAATCCAGTACGTGTGTTTTCTGTCGCGTCCGCGTTTGAGCCATATAAAGCGAGTCAGTCTCCAGTCTGGCCATCCATGGTTGACTCGTCCACCTATGAACACGCCTTCCAGACTAGCCAAGCTGAACGAAGCTTACGTGAATTTACATCGTGTCGTGCAAAACCTGATACCAAGGCCTGAAGAGATAGAGAATGTCAGGATGTTGAAAGTGACCGAGGACCTGATAGAAGAACTCTTCAGAGAAGAAATCAAGAAAGAACAAGAAGAATAAACAGAGAAATACAAACTTTAGAAGCAGCAGAGAGAACAGTAACAACAGCAGCAACAGCAGCAGGAACCAGACAGAGGTTTTATCGACTGCCGAGTAGACACCAAGGAGTTCTCCTTCTCTTTCCGCAGAAGCAGACCGTATCCTGTAGGAAAGCCTGCCGCCAGACGGGGACGCAATCTTAGACAGTAAAAAGATTGCCATCACTCCCCGTCAACAAAAACAGCCATATTCAGGGCTACCCCAACACTCAAGAAAAGACATACTAATTCAACTGCCAAATAATTGTGTGTTTTTTATGTTAAAAAATTTAAGTGTGTCTATAAGCACTTCGTTTCTTTTGTCAGTAAAAATCCACACTTCGTTCCTCTGTCTTGTCCAATAGTGTGTGTCTGTGTTTGTAAGTAAAAAGGTCAACGTGAGTGTTTCTTTTAGGTCCGCGCATTCCATGTAATAGTAATATTGGTATTGTAAGTTTTGGTGTCAGGGGATGTTTTCCTTCACGTCCGTGCTCCAGGGATATAAATCGGAGCGATCGTCAGTCTGGCTACCTAACGTTGACCGGTCAACAGTAACAGAATGAATAATAAAATTGCCAAGCTTCTAGAACTCCAAATGCACCTGGAATATGCCAGGCGCATTCTAGATGAGCTGGCTATGGAGGCTATAGCCGAAGAAGCCAGGATAGAGGAAGAGGAAGAGGAGCAAAAGAAAGAAGATGAGAAAGAAAAGAAGCGAGGGATCCTGCCTCACATCATACTGAGACCTGTGTGTGAGGTCAAGCCTGAGGTGAGGTCGCCTCCACGAATAGTACCAGCAGGACAACCAGCACCACAACCACTACTAGCACCACAACCTCTACTAGTACCACAGCCACTACCAGCACCACAACTTCATCATCCACGGGTGTGGTATAGGAGAAGGAGGGAAACCTTCACTATCCCAGAGACGGAACATTGGGGTGCTGAATCCACACAGATGTGAATTGGGCAAATGATTTGAGCAGGAGATGTGTGTGGTGCCCGACCTGGGAGGTGCCAGCATTAACCAGGTGCAGCTGGAGTTCACAAAAAGAGCCCTTCTCAGGGCTAACTAGATCTCTAGAAAAGAGACACTATTCAAGTTGCCAATTTGTGTGAATGTAGAGCAGTGTGACTATAAACACTCACTCCTTTACTGATGTGTGTGTGTGTGTGTGTGTGTGTGTGTGTGTTTTGAGTTCGCGTACATTTGTGTGGATAGTAGAGTGTGTGTTTTATGCGTTCGCGTTCGTTTGTGTGGATAGTAGATATGGTGTGTTTTATGCGTTCGCGTTCGATTGTGTGGATAGTAGATATGGTGTGTTTTTTTCTTCTCTTTCCGTCTGTGTGGATAGTAGAGTGTGTGTTTTATGCGTTCGCGTCCGTTTGTGTTGATAGTAGATATGGTGTGGGTTTTTTCTCTTCCTGTCTGTGTGGATAACATATATGGTGTGTTTTATGCGTTCGCGTACGTTAGTGTGGATAGTATATATGGTGTGTTTTTTCTTCTCTTCCCTTCTGTGTGGAAAGTATATAATATGTGAAGTGAGTGTAAAGGATGTTTTCCTTCACGTCCGTGCTTCAAGTATATAAAGCGCAGCAATCGTCATTCGCGTCATTGCCCCAAATAACCAAAGGTCAAATATCCCAAGACCGATTGGCCCATGAAACAAGCACTCCCAGTAAGACCCCCAAACTATATGTCATATAAGGTGGTCTAAGCCCAGGACCATCAGGGCCAGTCACACAAGGTGACAATACTGGTATCCAACTGACTGTCTTCCAATGTTCTTTAACTAACACATAATTACTTATAAAAACAGCACAGAGTTTCAAAATTCCTAGTCCGTGCAGGAAGATAAATTTTAGATCAATACCCTGGAAACAACGGACACCACCCTACGGCTCGGCGCCTCCCTTCCTGGTGTACTCCGCCCCTTACCTCGACAGGACACCAATAAGCGTGCTATGCGCGCACCAATAACAAACTCGGTAACAACCAAAACGTGAGTGAGTGATGGTACTACTCCCACTCACCCTATGCTAGAGCTTGACTGTAAAACATGAGTGTGTGCTGAGACTATCCCCACTCATGCAAGCCTAACATCCACGTAGCTTAGAACTTCTTGTTCTGCTGCCTGACGGCAAAATTAACTGCACTCTTTGAGTGCATTAACGCCTGGGGAATGTGGCACAATTCCATTCCTCAAGGAAAATTAACATCCTGCGGTGCAGGAATTAACAACTGGCACATGCACATATGTGCTCACGCCAGTATAATTTAAATAAGCAAGCAATTTGCGCCATTCAACGCTGAATATAAAAATGGCAAGTAACATGGAGAGGATGCTGAGATTGCAGGAGGTGGTATACACACTAGATATGGTGGAGGAGATGCTAGTTAGAATGCAGTTTGGGGCTTATAGTCCTCATAGACTAAGTATGGAGATTAACAATTTAAAGAAAGGGAA
Source organism: Megalonaias nervosa (assembly GCA_016617855.1). Taxonomy (NCBI): domain Eukaryota; kingdom Metazoa; phylum Mollusca; class Bivalvia; order Unionida; family Unionidae; genus Megalonaias; species Megalonaias nervosa. The sequence goes on along the minus strand of JAECUM010007659.1, from coordinate 40,957 downwards.
GGACATATTAAATGAGATGATCAGAATAGAAAAGGAAGAAAAGGAAGATATAGAAGACAAACAGAGGATGAGAGAATGGAATGAAAAATTGAAAAGAAAGAAGAAAATGAAAAGAGGAAGAAACAGAAAGAGAAGGAGGAGAAGGAAAAAAAAGAAGGAGGGAAAGAATGAAAAGAAGACAAAAAGTGTAGGCCAAAAAATAAGTTGGTGGAGGAAAAGAAGAAATTAGAAGAAGACAAAGAAGAAGAAGAAACCCAACGGTCCTTTACAGGGCCTCTTCATATGCCTCGAAAAGATTTACTCTTTCTTGCCTAATTTTTTTTTAGTTGTTGTATAATTTATGTGTAATGGGTCAATCCATTGCCTCGAAAAGATTTACTCTTTCTTGCCTAAATTTTTTTTTAGTCTGTTGTATTATTTAGGTATGATAGATTGATGTTCATCAATCTATGGTTGTGTTGTATATGTCTATCTCTCAAACCATGTTTCTATGTCTTTGTCTCTATATTGTATTTGTCTTTACCTAGGGTAGCCGCGCGTATTCAGGTCAGTTACTTGCAACATTGTTGCCAGTACTGTGACGTCACCCTACCTGTTCCATTCCTATTGTCCCTATACAAAATTCCCTTGACGCCATATCGTCGAAGGGTTTTGATTTTGACGCTATAAATCTTGACGCCATATCGTCCCAAGGGGGTCTATAATGTATTTTCCCATTGACGCTATATCATCCCCCTTCACTATTTCCGAGTCTGTTTTATAGAAATTTAATCAGGTAATTGTTTGTAAGAGTTCAGAGAGAAATTCGTTTTCAGCATTTTTTTAAAGCTTCAGTATTGCATATATGAGTAAATAGTCCTTTGTGATCTGATGCTTACGAGATACACTAACACTAATAGAGAAACAGGGTGGGTAGTATGGACAAGGTGGATCTGGTTAACATTGATTACTGGGTACGGTTGTGCAGTTCTATCACATGATGCCATTTTTGTGTGTTAATATCGGAAATGAAATCAATATTAAAGTTTGAGCACTTATAAACATAATTGATATTAAGGAAACTTAATTTGATCCATATTGATTCTACAGATGATATTTCGAAATCAGTTATTCTTCTATAGAGATTTGACTGTTCGATACGTACATGACAATTCTTCTGCCCATTCCTTGGTGTCGATCTCGTATTTCCAATGAAATATTCCGTATTTCCAATGAAAAGATTTTTAATAGAAATATCAAAGTCAGGTGCATTACTGTCAAGAAACATTTCACACAGTCCAGTTACTGCAAGGTTGGTTTCATTTTGTATCGTATGTTTTATTCAACGAGCTTTCATAAGATATATCTTACACTGAGATTGATAAGTTACATACCGTTTTTTAAGGTCAAAGTGCGTACAGGGTACGCGTTTTCAAATTGGAGCAGAATCGAGTACATCAGTATTTTCTATTTGCAATCAAGAGGAACAGCCAATTAAATATAGGCATGTAGATTAGGAATGAATACTCTGGACGATCAGACACAAAGAACAAATATTTTGTTCATATCCAAAATTATTTTCTACTTTTAAGTAACTGTGCCCATGTTTCATGACAGATCGATATCATTAGTGTAGCTGAAAGACCTTAATATGTTGAGTAGCATAATTATGGGTCTTCCTATTGATATAGGTAAGAAAGCCTTCTATACATATCGTGACTTTACCCTTGAATCATATGCATGTGCATGATTAAAAGAACCCATGGTGATGTCCCCCCCCCCCGCTCAAGCTGGCGCCCACAAGCGAACATACACCAGGTGCCACAGTTAGGCCAATGCAATACTGGGCATATCGACATAAAATGACAAACAGCTACTCGACAGCAATCGAGTATAATTTCTTAATCGTATTGAGACTGCTATGTGATGCCGCAAGAAGTTCTGAATAGATATGTGTTCGTGAATGTAATTGTATCAAATTATTTTACCACCACCGCCTACACCACCTGCTACTAGTGATATAGCCACGACAACAATTCCGATTGGTGTTGATATGATTGTCGATGTGGTTGTGATTCCCGCCACACCTAGTTCAACGGTGATTGCTGTGGCGATTTCACAAGTCGCGCGGTTCTCATGGTGATTTCATCTCTCAGTTGTGTTTGGCTCCGATTATTTTCTTGCATCGATAAATTTGTGGTCTGTCATAGTTCCTGTATTAATAATATAATAGAGAAGTTGGTCTTGTTCAGGTGCACTTCCAACAAATTGCCCTTTTCTGCTTGCACAGTTACCATTTAATTATACCACTACTACTACTACTACTACTGCTACTGCTACTACTACTACTGCTACTACTAATGCTACTACTGCTACTACTACTACTAACGATAAAATAACTTTTATTGAACGAGGTAAAACATTTGCGAATGAAAAACCCATCTGTCACATGGTCTTCAACGTCTTACAGGGTATGTTACCCTCCCCCGCCCCCGAAAATGGACCAATCTATCTAACTATAATGGCCAACAGCTACATATATGAGCAATGTACTATACACAGGTGTAAACATTTCAGAATGTCAGACGTCATATATGCTTAGAATAAAGCATACATATACAAATTATCATTGGATGCTAAGACAAAATTCTTTATTATGAGGTTTTGATGTATAATTTCAGCTGGTACCGAAAGCGTTTCCTTAATGAGGTTTGAAAGACAATTTGAATTACGTATAAAAAATAGGGAAAGGAGCTCATATAGAAAAGAGCTTTTGAAAATGGTTGCTGGACTTCGGAATCTGGAGTTGGTTATTAGTTGTAGATATAAGATTACTCTCTTTATATTAGAGGAAGATTGCTTAAAAACTTATATATGTCACGATTCCTTGAAATAAAAAATAAACACGTTTTGTATTGGTAGCCACTGTAGAAGTGAAAATAACACTTTTAAGGGAGCTGAAACAGAAATTTTAGAAATATTCGCCCGGCTTACACGACAGTGATTAATTGTTGAGGTCGACTTGAAGTTTGTTTTCAGTGGAGTCGAAAGATTTACCAGATTTATGCATTCAATTACCATTCAATTATAGCCATTATGTACTTGGGGAATATATGTCTCTGGCAATTTTTGTTCTGGGGCGGGCACCGTTCACGTAGAATTAAACTGATTGCGCCATTGATTTTCATCAGAAACGATCGTTCTATTTTTCGTTCAAAAGCTGTTAGTGAGACAAGAGCGTCCTTGTTAAATAACAGTCTAGATTTTTCTTTTCTAGGTTGAGTCAATGTTGGTGCGTCATAATCAACGGTGAATGCAAACGGATATGTCGGTTAATTCTACTAAATCGTTGTAGAAACAATCCCTGAGTGTTTTCATGCCTGGTGGTGTAGTCAGCGAGCAGGTATTTCGACGTTTTAGTCCTATAACGCAAAGCTGTCCTCGAGTTGGTATAAGTACACCAGAGTGGGCCCGACCAAAAGCAAACACAGGACATAGGGACTCTTGGCAAAGGTCACTGAAATTAAAAGGGGAGGAATTCCGATCCAATGACTGAAATTTGATCGGATGAACAAACCTTTAGATACGTTAGGGAAATAAATACCCCATCAAAAATTTGCTTTTAAATAAAATTTTGATCTAAATTCTGTTTACTAAAGTTAGAACACTACAACACACCTTAGGGGGAAACACATACACATAGAAGACTTTTCTTTTTTTTTGGCTAAGTGGGGAGGGGGCATCTGTCTGGTGCCCCCCCCCCCAAGAAAAAAGACCAAAAGGGTTCGTATCATTGCTTACAATTTAGTTAACAATCATACATGTACTATACAATATTGAGGACACGTCCTCCCTTGTCGCGCGACTTATTTAAGATAGAACGCTGATTATTTCAAGCTATACTTCGCGTAGCGTAATAAATTTGGTACTGTTGTTTCGCTCACACATGCGACTTCAATACGTACACAAAGTTTGACTTACTATCATACCTTTAAAGAATACCAGACCATTTTCCCACGTTTTGCTCGACATGGTTATGATCGCGACCGCTAATTATGCAAGTATAACGCGCTAAATGAAATACTGCCCTCTCATTGGCCAACCAAATACGATGATGGCATGTTGGCAACTATTTTTGATCGTAATGTTTTTGATTGGCTGAAATATGTTGACATAAGCCGGTTGTTTTTACCATGATTGTAGTGTTACTGATTATGGCGCGTGTTTGCCTGATGGAAGATTTCGTTAACGCTGTATTTTCAAGCCACAAAATAAGGATATTATAACAACCGGATACGATAAATAAATACGACCCAAACTCGCGTACTGTTAAGATGTGAGATTTAGGTTCATCAAAACCATCTACATTACCAAAACTAATTCAACAATTTGTTATTACATTATCAATTTTTCGTCTCCTGCTCTGGACAGAAGGTTTTGGTATGGTATAAATGAAGTTACTACGCGTGGTGATAAAGGGAACTCTAGGATCTTTACATCCACGTAGTCTTTTTTTGCAGTATTAGCATCATCGTTGGGCTCTTAAATTTTAATTATATTTCCATTCATAATAAGGTCTCTACGCATTTCATCGCTGGACTTTTTCACTTTGGATACTGCTTTTGTGTCGACATAATCTTGATAAACGCAACCGACACACCTACATCTCTGATTCCTTCGACTTCATTGATTTCGGTCAGGTTTTTCCCGACGGCTCCTCGTAGCTTTAAAACAACATCTTGAATGTTCACGTTTACTGTTTTATGTTTACCAGTTTGATCTTGGGAAATCACAAATTCTCTCGGGTCGACGTCAACAACACGGCTTGTGAACTCATTCAAATCCACTTTGGTGGTAAACCTGGTCAGATCCACATCACGGACGCGATGGGTCCTTACTTACTAATTGACAAGGTAAAATCAACAAGACCGCGTGGTGTCGGTGAACGCTGAAGTGCAATGCTTCAATAACAAGAGGTCGACATATTAGCCCGTCCAACCGAATGTTCAATCTCAGATTGACGAACTCCTTTTGCCTTTCTAATGTTCTTTGCGGCGAGACCACTCTGCAGTCCAACCACAATCTCTACAAAATATACTGTTTCCACAACTTCCTCACACAATCTGGACAATATGTGTTGAATGGAAATATTGCCACAATCAATTTAAAATATTCTCCCCCACCCACCCCAACAATATCAGCAGAAATTGTATATACAGAATGATTAAAAATCCTATTAGTATAGTGTTCGATCTCACAGGAATCTCTGCAAGATAAATTAAATTCTTTTTAGTCATAATTATTAATAGTGTTTGGCCTAACTGTGGCACCTAGTATAGGAACTTCGCTTATGGGCGCTCGCAAGGGGAGGGGCCTGCCAGTGGTTCGTGTTAATCATTCTCTCTCATATTATTCAAGGTTAAATTCATGTAGTATAGAAGCCTTTGCTCTATATCGGTAAGAAAAATCTGAAAGCCTCATAATGATACTACTTGCTGGAATAGTTCGAGTTCTGTTGAGTATTGACCTTTTTCTTCTCTTATCAGAATAGTATTGCAAAGTCGTTACTACTAGTATTTTAAGTAACAGTCAGTTATGATGAAGGATTTATATCAATTACATGAAACTAAAAGGCCATAATACAAGGGTAGGTCAAATTATAATAAGCGACTTTTAAGAAAGAAGTCTCATTCACCTTTGCACTAATTTTAGAAACAGTGACCATATCTGATAACTGATTATTCGTATAAGATGCCAATGTTTTTATGTGACAATTCTATTTGTCGAATTGGACAAATATTTGTTGAAGTATTTCTGAGAACAATGATGCTAAATGTTTCACACTTTCTTTCATTACGACCATTTTAATGGGGAAGGGAATCATTTATACACTTTTTGAAAGACGATGATCCTGTAAAATTTGGTTAAATTCTGTTATTTTGGTTTTAAGGAAGTTTTCTTAACTTTCTCTCTTGGTAGTGGCAGCGGATATATTTAATTGTGAATCGCCATTGTTGATGCAAATGTCACAAATCTTAATCCAATGAAATTCTATTGAGTACTTTTTAAACAGAAAGGTTTAAGGTTCCCCTGTCTTTTGCTACAAGCAGCCAGATTTTAATTGTTGATCCTCATCGTTTATTAAAGTTTGAATCCATGATGCGAGCGGATTACAGGTGGGTTTCCGACGATGTATACAATTAGATTTTCTGATTATTTAGGTACACTTTTAAGGTGCGTTTTATAACAAGAAGATGGTAATTGTTTTGTAACGATGATAATATTCGAAATAAAATCGGCGTCGTTTCAATACATTTTAAGTGCCAAACCATAAGTTTGGCCTTGCAACCATGTGAACTAACACAATCCAATTTCATTTCTCTTAAATCTTGGCATTTGCAATGGGAGCAAATTTTCCCTAACTTACTGACAGCATCTAAACTGTCTTTAAAACCTCTAATTTGTTTGACAGTATATAAAATCCAAGTCAATACAGCAATAAACAGGGCACCATTTAATTCCTTAGTTGACTAAATCATGGGAAATGAAATTTATTTCGTTGCATTTATGCAAAATGGTTTTCGTTAACAGTTATTGCATTATATCTGCAACAAACAACCTTTGCCTTTTCAACAAATACCTTATCGTTTCATTTAGATAATGTATGATGCTGCAGTTGCCACTTCTGTTTTCGGATTTTTTAACTGGCACAAACATTCCAACAAAAGCCGATCATTATATCAAAAGTTTCTATCATCAAACAAATTATTATTTTGTACATTCCCAAATGCCAACAGTTGAACTCCTTGCTTTTTCAAGTAAGTCGCAGTTCTTACATGGGTATCTGTAACAGAACGTTTTGATAAAGCAGAGGAGACATGCATGTAGATTGGAAAAACAAGGATAAAGGTTACAAACTTGACTTATTTCTAATGAACCCTAACCTAAGCAATTGTGAGTAGTATACAGATCGTGAGTGAAGACAATTCAATACATGGAGAACAAAAAAGTAGTTATCGTGATCCGTAGATAATATTTGATTGGCTTAATGCAAATACGACCGCCTCTCCAAAAGCATTGATTACATTTAAGACTGAATACGATTCATTTTTAAAAAAATCTAATTAACGACTTTGTGTCCTATTGAGTGCTATTAAGACTTAATTCAAGGTCCATAGACAAAGTTTTCGTTTCCTGCATAAGCAATTCTCTTACAACACATAGAGCCAAACATTTTCCTTACCTAAGAAAGTCAACATCAACTATTACAGCATATACTGAAAAATATGTGAACAATAATAAAAACAGTTTTATTCGTCCACACCCAGTTTTCAAGAATCCCCATATCTCATTCAAGAATTGGGCAGTATGAAATTCCCAGTCTTTTCTCGCAAAGCCCACTGTCCATTTCAAACGGTTATAAGGTTATTTTTCCATGAGTTTTACGCTCATATATAACGTTTCTCCCTAAAAAAAAGTAACATGAACAATTTGCAAGTATAGAGACCTGACTGATATCAATATATTAAAGATTACCCTGGATGCAAAACCTAATCAATAAAAAGGTCAGTTAAAGAACGGAGTGCATGTACAAACAAGTTATCATTTATTCTGACGCACACGAAGCAATAAACCAAGCGACAGCAGTCATCAAATCAAGCCGGTATAAACTTGGATCCCGGAAAGTAAATGCCAATTCGTATCCTCATCACAGAGCAAATATTGACAGAAAACAGCAGAGATGATTCTTTTTTTCATCAGAAGATAGTTGAAGGATTTCGATATAATTAGCTTTTTACTGATTTTAGTTTTCCTTGATTGCTATCAGAGCCTAATCACATTGATCGGACGTGAGATGTTGTAGAACTGTCATATTTATGGCCTTCAGATTCAAACATAAAATATAAACTATCACATTCATGGAAGCAGAGATGTTGTAGTGATGTCAGATTTATGGACCTCAATTCGATGATAATATATGCACAATCACATTCATGGAAGCAGAGATGTTGTAGTATGTCAGATTTATGAATACCAATTCAAACATATTCACAATTTACCTCTGTCTATGAGATGAATATACGAGGAACGTTGCAAAAGTTTTATAGAAGATGCAAGTTGTAGACAGATTTTATAAACCGCAGAAAATAAATTTTAGTAGACCTCTGAAGTACTCTTTCCCCTCTTCGACACGTCTTTCAGAGATTTGATCCACTTTGTAACTTATTATTTATAGTCTTTTTTTCGGGATTCCCTGCAGATACTGGTCAAATGCAATTAAAGGTTGTAATCGGTCCCAGCTAAAATTTCCATAACTAAGGAAACAACCAAAGGTGCCATGTTGACAAGTCTGGACTGTGGTTCTGCCTGAAACACCTTCACACGTAGGTACGTGGATGACAGTCATTTGTGTCAAATTATATGATATATCAAATCCTTATTAAGTTTTTGTTTTTAAGGCAACTATGAAAAACTGAAAAAAATGGCATGGCACGATTTTTTTGGCAATTAAGGGTTTAGCGGAAAATGGACAAGAGCGTGGATCTAAAATTTTTTGTAGACGATATTATCATTTACTTAGGGTGGGGATGTTTCAGCAGTTATTTGTTTGTCACAAACTCGTATCACGATGTCAACAACATCCTGATGAGGTTAGTGTGGAACCGTCAGCTCTATAGTTCGTTCACGATATCAATGCACAATGTTTATGCGTCTGTTGTGATTTTGGGATCATGTCTATTTCACTATAAAGGAAGAAACTCATGCAAATTGTGTGAGTGTTACACGTGTGCAACGATACCAAGAACTGAACGTTTTGTACTTCGATATCAACTGGGTCAAAAAACTCGCTGTTGGCATTTATATCCTATGAATTGATATCGTGAACCCGTAATTGCAATGCACTGTACTAGCCTCGGCGCACTCAGATCAGTCATGCAATTCCGGGTTGGTTTGTACAACAAAATGGTGGAAGCTGAAGCAGATCTATGAGGCGCGGGAGGAAAAGTTGAGTATTGTGTTCATTTTATCTTAAAATAGAAATCGCTGGTTGAATAGTCTTGATCAGAGTCCAGTTTGTTTCCTGAAAATGGGAGGTACTGGTCGAAAAATAAGTTTTATTTTGTACTCACTAATATATAATCATACTTTGGTGTTGTAATTTTTTTGGGAGCCCGAAATGCATCTATGTTTACTTCAAAAATATATGAAGCCATTCTCTTGGAAAGCTGTCTTTTGAGGAAACACCAGTAGATCAATTTTATCACATGCAATATTAAAAAACCCTAAGGCATTTCAAGTAAATTTTACAATGATATAATTCATTCACGAGCTGATCACCCTAGAAACAGAGGTTTGGTCAAATGATTTAGTAGGTGTACAGATTGGTCGTTTTAACGAAGAAGAAAGTTTGTTTCACCCATAGAGTTTTGATGAAAATTGAGCATTTTTGAAGAAATTGATTATGTTGGCAACCTCAAGGCCAGAAAAATGCAAGCAAAATATTTCATCTCTGTATATTTGTATGCCGATGGTCTTGAAAACTTTTGGTATGTATGTGGTAGTGTTGATGCTGATGAATGATGTCTCATGTATGTTTTCAAAATGTCAAAAAATTATATTATTCATCCATTTAACGTTTTTGACTCCCAATTTCACACTTGCATACATTTTTCAGATGCAAACAAATGTTCAGGTGCAACCATTGCAGTATTGAAAAGATAAAATTTGCCCTGGTGCTGGATGCATAATAGTGTATAGAACACGTGTTCTGACAGTCAAAATGAAAATATTAGACGAACTCTGCTCAACCCTAAAATTTATCTAACCATAACAGCAAACTCAATTTAAAAAAAAACTTATTGAGTAGTAGACTCAATCAAAATTCCTTATCTAACAATAACAGCGTAGTATAGTCAACTAGAAATCAAAACAGTCATATGAACACAGTTTATGTTTACATTTAAGGAAAGCCAGCCTCGCGATCAAATCTCCAATTCACTGGGTGTTAATAATACACTTTGTAGACCACACCTCATGGAATTAAACACGCTTGATATTAGTTAAAAATTAATGGAAGGAATGCAGTTTTATAGCTCGAAATCCTGATATGGAGTCACATTGAAGCAATTCCCGACCATCTTTAAATCGTTTAAACCACCAAACATTTTCGCTATAATATTTCTGCACGCTTCAATGTCTAATCGACCATCTTTCTATTCATGTTCCTAGGTCTCATTGAATAGTTTCGTATTTTGATACCCCTCCCCTTAGTTTTTCACGCAGAGGGCGCGGGCTAAAAAAAAAAATCCCATGGACTTTGTATTTACAGTTCACACAAAAACCAAACCTGCTGTTTGATTACATGGATTGGCTTGTTTGATGATTGACTTGAAGCTACACAAGCACAGGAAAAATGCAGAGTATGGATTTCAAAAGAAGAACCAGCTTTGTTTAAGTGTTTATGCATTTCTGCTACTGATGCAAATATCTAAAAAACTGAGATGGTTTAGAGGTAATAAGAAGCATACAACTATAATAATAATAATAATAATAATAATAATGAACTTTAATCATGCTAAGGCCCATATTGTATATTTGAGCCGAATTGTCAGAATTTTTAAAATGACTCTTGACTGCCGGAAATAAATATTATAAAAGAGGATGCTGGGTAGTGTTGATTTAGTGTAAAAAATGTACAAGAACTTAAGCTGAATGCCTTAATAAAAATCTTCCAAGCAAAGTATTGAACATAACTTATTGGTTAGTTTTATTTATGTCTTTAAAGTAGAATTTTTTTCTCGGAATCTGCCATAGTCCGTTAAAAACTCACCAAAAGAAAACGGTCCAGTGAAACCTCCACGCGAGTATAAATAATATTGCGATATATTGAAGGTCGTAGGAAAGAATGAAATTTCAATAAAATTACGCAAATGACTACCGTTAAGGTCTTATGGTAGTATCATACTGGCTTAAACAAATAATAAGTATTTGTCATTGACTCATTATATCATTTTATTGTCCCCGTAAATACGGGACAAATGTTAACATGTGTTGATGAACGCAGTGTAAGCTGATTTTCGGTCTGAACCAACAAAGAATAGTATTTCATATACGAAAAATACATTTATGCATGTGTCCATTGACAAGGCATGGTCTATAATCATAATATTGTCTCTATAGACCTACATGGACATTGAAAATATACCATGCAGTTGGTATTTTGATTTCTAAACAAGGACATCGCTTTTAAATGACTGGAAAGTTTCAAGCTGGAGATCGGTAAATAATAAATCAATGACAATAAAAGTTTCAACAATGTCGGAATGAGTTTTTGTTTTGATTTCACGAAGTCCTAATACTGATTCTTTGGATATAAGTGTGTAAACTCTCATTGAAAAATGAGTCGCCGGATCAGTCTCTAGACGACTTTGTATAACAGCCTGCTGTTGCGGATGAGAGCCAGATCACCACAATAGCCATGCAGTGGTTTACATTCCATATAACCAGTGAGAAAGGTTCCAGTATGTCATAAATTAATGAAATATCAGTTAACGTTTTAAAGTTGGTTGAATATTTGAACAATATGGCTGAGTACATACGTGTACTATATTTTATCGTTCGCAGTTCGGTTCCTTGTTGTACACAATTTGCGATCAGTCTCAGCAGCCACTAAATATATATACGCTACAGGCCATTCATTCATGCATTTGGTTAGAAGGTAAACAAAACAACTTTGGATGTTGATTTTTTATGATTACCAAGATTAACTGATATTTTTCTCGACTACGATGTTGATTAATGACAGCAATAACACGTGAGTTTAACTGTCAAGTTTGGTGTTTTTGAGAACATGTATGCCGCATTACGGAAAGGCTAATACTGTTTAGGCAAAATTTGATCTAGTTTATTGCAGTTTCCAGACACATAATGAAGGAATGATGCAATGTATTACGTATGGTTATGATTGTTACATTTTAATGTTATTAGTGCAATTTGGTTAGATGCAATTATCTTCTATTACAGTATCGATAACGATTGATTTTATTGTATTTTAAATATAACTGCATCATCATCATCATCATTATTAGTAGTAGTAGTATTAATATTATTATTATTATTATTAGTAGTAGTAGTAGTAGTAGTAGTAGTAGTAGTAGTAGCAGTAGTAGTAGTAGTAGTAGTAGCAGGAGGAGGAGGAGGAGGAGGAGGAGGAGGAAGAAGTGGAGGAAGAATTTTTGTTTGTAAAGTTATTGTTTGTTTGTTATTAAATAAAAACTATCAGCAGAATTTCATTTTCTGGCATCCAGATTGTCAGTATTGATGACATACGCTCTGAGGATTTTCGATGAGGAAATTAAGTAAATCGAAGAATAGAAGTATTGGTACTTTGCTGCAAGAAAACTTCGATTGGTGCGTCCCAAATGGAGTCGACGGAAGTTCGAGCAATCTTTCAAGTCTTTATGCCACGCTATCAAGATCTTTTCTTCTTGGATGCCAGCCAGTCAATGCTTCTTCCAGGTATTCATCCTACATTTCTTCGTGACTCATCATTAAAAGATCGTCCTGTTATGCTTGACTGGGATGAAGGTGGTATCAACCACACATACACATACACTGTTTTACGTTTAGAAAATTTGGAAGAATTTTTCACTATTAAGGAAAGAATATCGTTGGATAAGTACGCAGAGACATGTCATCGTGTCTGTTTGTGTCTTCAAACTACCAAGGAACTCGCTTTGAAAGTAATGACGTGTTCATACAAAATGATGTGGAAAGTACAGATGACTCGTGTCTATGCCATAAAACACGCGCAACTTAATAACGTATTTCTCCTTGGTTGGTACAATTATTGATTCTTCTTCTTATGTCGACTTACACCACTGTAATAGAGACTGACGTTCATGCATAAATGATACCGGACAGAAATTTGTAAATAAAGAACTGTAGATGCTATATCATAGCCAAACAGTATAGAAAAAGCATGCGGTATTCACCCACGTATTATGCGCGCCGAGCAGTGAGACGTGAAAATCCAGATCTGATGTCATATATTACACAGAGGATATCTAAAACATTTTGTAGATACAACGAGCATTTTTTTGTTCACGCCTTTCTTGTGCGGATTGATACAACAAACGTTGCCGGATTGTGAATACTTTAGAACCACGACAGAATGGTCCAACAGACTTCAGAATGTAACATCAATACAAACAACACATCTGAATAATTGTGAGTTTAGTTGTAAGGATTTGTGGTTCCCATTTTTTTTCTCCAATCGGGCGCGAATATGTTTCGCTTAATTACGTCTTACAATCGATACTAATCAATGCCTGATTTCTCCATCAGTTTCAGACATGATTGTAATGACAGTTAAAATCGCTACCTAAACAATTTTATTACTACCTGAAATAAATAGGTTGTTTTTCTGGGAAAAAAAATGTATACCGTTTGTCATTAACTAGAACAGATAGCATCTATGAAACTGTACGAGTGACACAATATCAAATAGCATTAGGTCATGTATGTACAGTCAAACAATTTGTATGATTCATGTGGAAAGTTAATTTTAAAAAAGTTAATACCTGAAACCTACTTTTTGTTCTTTGGGGATTAATTTTTAGGCTTCTTTGATGGCACTTTCCATTTATTAAATACATACTAGAGGGTCTACGGTATCGACACATTTTAAGATCTATTAATACTGATGGAGAGAGAGAGAGAGAGATAGAGAGAAGGGGGAGAGAAGGAAAAGAAGAAGGAAAGAAATGAAACAGACTTAAATCTGAAGATGCAGGTGTCAATAACATACATAAAGACAAATATACTTCCAAGAAAGAAAGCAGTTCCAAAAGTCGAGATGATTTTTGGAACTCTGGCAATAAATGTGGTATCGTCACTGACAAGATCTATTTCAATATGTCTCTATAATAAATACATACTAAAACGGGGTATATAGGGGTACGCTGTTCACTTGAAATAATGATTTGAAGGAACAATGCCGATATGGATCTGTTGTGAAAGCAGTTCGGCGCATTTTAAAACATACTGTCAAACTATTACGATTCACTTTCTCGTATTTAAAAAAAAAATAAATCAGTTCTATACAATATATTTCAAAACGACGTAACTTGAATCACAAATGATTGATGGAACGTACTTGACTTGTCAGGAGGAAGGAAAACAAAATCCACGGAACCAGGTTTAAATATTGAAATATAGAAATTGGATGCCTAAATTAAACAAGGGTAAATATTAATTTTGAGCCTGTATTTGTTCGGTCTCAAGCTCTCGTTTATAATGTTTTCACTCCCTACAAGCTGGTAATTGATGAGGATAAAATTATCTTATTACCCAAAACTATGCCAAATCGAAGTTCTGGTTTTCTTTGGATTTACACCAGTCAGACAAATATCACAAATTCTTTCCATTAGATCAAACTGTGACAGACATTCTGGAATGGATTTCATGTTGATGTCTACAGCGTATCTATGCGAGTTTAATTGCCAAAGAACTCACGATATAGGATAAACGAATGTTCGATTTTATTTCAAAGACTTACGTTCTGAACAAAGTGAATTCCCTAAAAGTAGAATATCACTAAGGTCATTGAATAATTCACATAATCCAACAGAATTATTCAAATGTCCTTGAATAATTTCACAAGAGTCCGGCAAAGTACTGTTTAATTAGAATGAATGTTTTCCTCTCTGCAATTTCAAGGAATAAATTATAAATAAATATAACTTCCTCTCACGATTCTTACAAAAGCTGCATATAACTGTAGAATCCTAACGCGGTGCATGAAATCCCTTATAGTCACTTTATGCGTATGATATAAACAAAATCTGAATTATTAAAAGATTCCCGAACATGATCCATCTTATTGCAAAATATGTTAACCGTCATGATCTAACCTTTTCATATTATTGAGCCAATCAACAGCAAGGGTGAACATTATATATCTAGAGTACAGATATTCTTCTGAGATCACGTGATGTTTTCGTGACCTCTTTTGAAACAATGCGTGGCGTGCTTTGACCGATATAGTTGTTGACTTGACCTTGGCAATCAGCCTTGATTTATGAATGGAAATTTCACAACGTACATTTGCTATAGTACAAGTCAGTCACTGAATTAAATTATTAAAATATGATGTTATTAATCCAAATGACGTAAATAAAAGCCGTATTATAAAATAATATGTGATACAGATATGCGTAACACAACACAAACAAACAAACACAAAAACAAAAGAACAACAAACAGTCCACTATAGAGATAAAACTGTCTCTCAATACGTGAATAACACGGACCACGGAAGAGATGTTAACCTGGAAATCGTTAAAGATATTGTTATGTTTCATGTTCAAATGTATTTCCAGTTTACAAAATATTCGTAAATGCAATAACATTTAAGGAAGGGATGTGGGCCATGGGAAGAAGTCAACATATATCTCATTGGGTAATACGTCAGCAACCTCTATGCATATTCTGGAGCAGTAACGACAACTCTGTGGAAAGTTGCTACCAATACGATAGGATGAATAACACCTGCCACATTCCTATTGTTTCTATTAAATCGAAGCTTTTTATTAGGGAAGTACAAGTGTAATTAATCGGCCGTATGGTAAGACAAATACACAACAAACAGAACTAAATTTAAATTTAACAAATAAAATCATTTATTGCCATATCAATCAGGGTTCGCGTTTCTGTCGCTTGAATAGCAAATAAATAAGACTTATTACCTATTTCAACGAAAGTTTCAGTTTTTGCCATCAAGACAGTAACAAATTACTTGCAAAAGCGAATAGCGGTCCATGTAAAACAGAGGCTATTGATGTAAATAATCAAACCTAACAAAAGAGCCAGGTAGCGAATCCAGCTCTTGTGTGTCCATGAGCGTGTCACGAGAACAAGGCTCATGTCCAGAGTACAATGTTTTTGTCGTTCTTCTCTCCCCGACGATGATAACCTTGTTCCAGAACCGTCAAGAACATTGATCTCCGGTTGAAAAGCCGCTCATCATCTGTGGCTGCATTAAACAAAAGCAAGCATGGCGGTACACGTCGAGCATTGATGCGCCGTATTTCTTGGTCCAAGATCACCTCCAGTTGTTCGGACGAACACACTCAGGAACATCAGAGAACGTGTTATCGACATGTGTGTTAGAATGTCTCTCCTGGGATCACGTGATATTTTTGTGACCTCCATTGAAACTTATGCGTGGCGTGCTTTGATCGAAATAGTTGTTGATTTGACCTTAGCAATCAGTCTTGATTTATGAATGGAAATTTCTCAACGTACTTTTGTATATTAATAAAATAAACCTAGAATTTATGTCTACTATAATGCCACTTTCCCACAATGCGAGATTAGATCGAGTTTTTAACGCCTTAACCAAAACAGGTACACCATCCACGAAATCAGCGAATACTTTACATGATCGTAAGTATAAAGCTTAGGATATACAGTGGTTCATAATTAACTTATTATGTGTAGTTAACCTAAATAAGAACAATATCTTTTGCAATAATAGTATTGGTATATAACGATGTAATTTGGGGTAGTCTGATCAAACAGATCCCATACCTTCAGTGATAAATTGTCGGCTTGGAGTCTGATTGATTATTGATAATCAGTGCATTATAAATAAATCTTAAACACCATGTTCAATTGTCTTGAATGCAGAGTCATGAAGTCCAGACAATAAAATTCAACGACTAATTATAAGTAATGTGAACTCCCTTTTTGGATCATGTTGAGAAAAGCAATATAGAAGGTTACTGATATTAATTTGAATAATTGAAGTCCATTTGTTCTAACATCGTTGGTGCAGCTTACAATATTTCTGATTACATATGACACCAATATGAATGAAACACATTTTATAAAACCTGCTTATTTATCTTATCTTATTTGCCTATTTCTGTCATGGCTTATGATGTATTGCACCTTTACATTTTCATTTTTTTATCTTGTAGAGCTACATGTTAACGTTTATTTGGAGGGATTTAAAGTGCTTAAGGTTTTTGCCGGTGTTTTCGTTTGGTATTTTTCCGCGTCTTTACCTATTCCCCAGATATGACATTTTTATATAATTATCGGAATTTTAATTAGGTGTATGATTTACAAATAGAAAAAGCGTATGTGTGTGTTAGAGCTTTTGCGTAACTGTAAAGAACGAACCATCTTGTGGGACAATTAGTGACTGTCCGATTTATATTAGCCAGATAATTTTCTTGTTCTGTTTTGCAATTGTTTATCTTTATATTGTTGGACTTAATTTTAAATTGGCATATAAAGTTAGATTATTTCTGACGTACTGGTGAACCATATACATACGCACGCGTATATTCAAGGACGCACATTGATTCGCAGACCATGTCACTAAAAATTTTCTTTATATTATAGGACCGCATTCAGAAAGCGCATATCACGAAACAACACTTCATTATCATCTTATTGCACGTATTAGTAAACGTTGATCATTTTGGCATAGGGACAAAATGGCAGTTTTCGAGAGTTGCTATTCCATGTCTACATTTTTCTTTCAGGGGATTCTGAAGAATTGTGTTCTTTATAGGTTCAATTGGATCGGTCCTGCAACAGTCTTTCAAGACTTTGCTCCTCAGCAGTAATAACTATATACATGGCGAGTTTCTATGTCGGTGTATTTTAGTGAATGTCAATCAAAGGAGTCAACTACTGTGTGGCATGTACTGTTTTTAATTACCTTCTTCTATAAGTCTATGCGGCACACAAACATACGGAAGACATACCGCAGGAAGCATTACAATGACCGCGTGCCATCTTATAGATAACACTAGAGAAATACCAAAATCTTAGAAACTAACGTGAATATGAATTAACTAAGCCAATAAAGCCACATGTTTATTGATTTCAAAGTATGCACCGTATTGTCAGTTGTAGCAAATTTTGTATTCAAGGTTTGTTGTATAAGTTTTGTTAAAGTCCCAAAAAATTCCTATCTCCTTTTGCTTTTGTTTCATTCCATGTTAACTTTATACAAGCAACGTTTTGTGTTTATGACACATGTTAGAATTTATTACAAGGTAATTTTCATCAAAACCATTTACAATTCAAAGTTCGTGATCTAATTTTAAAACTGAATAAAAGAATATCCTATTGTGGGATTTATTAGAAAGTCAATGGAACGATAATCAGTTTGTTAGCAATTTCTTTGAATGTTAGGATCTACTTGCAGGCATTAAGGAGGATATATCAACTTGTATGCAATAAAAAGGATTGATCCACTTGTATGCAATAAAGAGAATTGGTCCACTTGTAGGCAGGAAAGAGGATTGATCCACTTGTAGGTAATAAAGAGGATTGATCCACTTGTAGGCAGTAAAGAAGATTGATCCACTTGTAGGCAGCAGAGAGGATTAACCCACTGCAGGTAGCAGAGAAGATTGTTTCACACGTAGGCAGTAAAGAGGATTGATCCACTTATACGCTGTAGAGAGGACTGATCCACTGCAGGCAGTGTAGATGATTGATCCACTTGTAGGCAGTAAAGAGGATTGATCCACTTGAAAGCAGTAAAGAGGATTTATCCACTTGAACGCAGTAAAGAGGAGTTTTCTACCTAGGCAAAATCGTCCAGTGGCTTGATGTAATTGATCTGAAGTCAGCAAAATATTAGCATCTGAATGATGAACGCCGAAGAAAAAAAACATAAATGGAAACCCGGATCTTTAATTTTAACTTTGTTAACATAAAATAAATTAAACCCGAAGAATGCCATTTTCCGGTTACGAAGTTTGGAAAATTGAATTTCATTCCGCTTTGGCACATCAGAGGAAATAGTTTGGAGCACATACAAATTTTTAAAAAATATCTCGAGATCAATTAGAGGAATGATTTACGAAAAATCTCAAAATCGAATAAAATTTAAAACAATAAAATTAATATTAAAAATTAAAAAAAAGAAAAGGAAATTAAGATAGCAAAACCATAATTTTATTGGCATATCAGAATCATTTTTCTCTCACCAACGATTAAAGACCGTAAATAAAATTATATGGCCAACGCTTCTGGAAGGTAAGCATTTTTTTCTCAAGGCTTGTGACATATCATATGGTCTGATACTTCCTCCCTACCATCCTGATTGCTCTGATATGAAAGTAGAGCGGTTATTAAACTGTTTATAGACATTACATATATTGTGTCAGTTAAAACATGGAACCGTTTATAGAAATTATTGACCAGCATCTATTGTGTCAGTTAAACCATGGAAGCATTTACAGACATTACATCTATTGTGTCAGTTAAACATTGGAACCGTTTATAGACATTACTGATCAGCATCTCTTGTGTCACTTAAACCATGGAACCATTTATAGACATTACATCTAATGTGTCAGTTAAACCAGGGAACCGTTTACATACATTACTAATCAGCATCTATTGTGTCAGTTAAGCCATGGAACCGTTTATAGATATTACATCTGTTGTGTCAGTTAAACCATGGAACAGTTTGTAGACATTACATCTATTGTGTCAGTTAACCATTGGAACCGTTTATAAACATCACTGATCAG
Organism: Megalonaias nervosa; assembly: GCA_016617855.1. NCBI lineage: Eukaryota > Metazoa > Mollusca > Bivalvia > Unionida > Unionidae > Megalonaias > Megalonaias nervosa. Next base: position 21,410 of record JAECUM010007659.1, on the reverse strand, counting down.
CATCTCTTGTATCAGTTAAACGATGGAACCGTTCATAGACATTACATCTATTGTGTCAGTAAAACCATAGAACCGTTTATAGACAATACTAATTAGTATCTATTGTGTCAGTTAAGCCAGTTGTTGGCAACCGTTAGTCTCGAGAGACGATGGAAGTGCGCCCATGAGAGATGTCCCGGTTGGTGGTTGAGCAGCGTCTGCTGTGGCTGTGGAGCCCAACACGGTAGTGGCAGTCCTTGCAGCACTTGCTGCACTTGAAGATCGAGTCTGGTGTGAGTTGGAGCTGCTTCTTCTTCCTCTGAGATCGCTTTTCATCGGCGAGCAAGCGTAGCTTGTCCTTGCTGGCGTTCAGTCCAGTGATCAGAACATGTCGCCAGTTGGACTTGTGTAGAGCAAGCTTTTCCCAAGTGTTGAAATCGATGACAAGGACTTTATGTCGCGCTTGCAGACATCCTTGAAGCGAAGATGTGGCCGTCCGATCGATCTTTTGCCAGAGACAAGCTTCGAATTAAAAATTTCTTTGGGGATCCGTCCGTCATCCATCCGACGTACATGGCCCAGCCATCTGATGCGACGTTGGCGGAGGAGTGTGACCATCCTGGGAATCTTGGCACGTTCAAGCACCTCGTTGTTTGTCACTCGATCGCTCCAGGTGATCCCGTGTATGCGTCGGAGGCATCGCATGTGAAAGGCGCTCAGTCTTTTCTCCTGTGAGGCGTACAGGGTCCAGGTTTCACTGGCTTACAGGAGAGTGCTTAGCACACAGGCACAGTACACGGAGACCTTAGTGTTCAGGGTCAGCATGTTGTTGTTCCACACCGTCTGCGACAACCTAGAGAGAGTTGTTGAGAGTTGTTGATGCCTTTCCAATCCGCTTGTTGAGCTCAGCATCGAGCGAGAGGTTGTTGGTGATGGTAGAGCCGAGGTACGTGAACTGACAGACTATCTTTAGTTCGTGGTTGTTGATGATGATGCTGGGGAGATCCGCGTCCTGAGCCATCACGTTGGTTATCTTTAGGCTGATGGTTAACCCGAACTCATCGCATGCTTTAGCAAAGCGGTCCATCAGGAGCTGTAGCTCAGCTTCTGTGTGAGTGGCTAGGGCAACATCGTCTGCAAAGAGCATGTCCCTGAAGATTGCTCTTTGCCTTCAGTCGTGCCAGGTTGAATAGTCTGCCGTTTGATCGCGTGTGCAGGTATATCCCTCCTACAAGTTCGTCGTTGATGACGGAAGTCTTTCGAACATCGCTGATTGCCTGGAGGTCATCTGAAAGCCCAGTCAGCATAGTCCGGACATTCCAGGTACCTAGCTTGAGGATTGGAGGTTTACTTGTTAGTTTTCTTTTGTTGTTTCTTGGTGCAGTAGTTACAATCCGCTTGTCAGGTATTCGCGTACCTTAAGCCCTACGCACCCAGCAAGGCAGGCGAACTGTGGCGGGACGGCACCTTATTGGCTGGGGTCTGCCCAGCTTGAGGTGGGCTGTAGCTGTCCAGTGAGACCTGTTGAGCAACCCCTGGCGTCTGACTCTACACCAATCGAGCGGTTTACTTATAACCGGTAAACTGTTGCTTCCCGTGTTGTGTCGACGCTGTGAGGCGAAGCTGGAGTGTCCTCTCCAGGGCGCAAGCCTGGGTAGGGTGATATGGAGAATCAGCTGTTACCCATGCAGCTGATTCCCACTCTCCACGCAGCTGATGGATCCAAGGGAAAGGACACGCCGATACGTCATGGCACCAGCGACGTTGCAGGAGTTGCCGAGATGACACTGAAAACAATGCCAAATCGTCTTAGGGACTCCGTCTCCGGATTTTCTGTTGGGGTTTACTCCCTTAGCCTTTCCCATGGGAGGGTGTAGCCGTAAGGCAGAGGAGGTTTGAAATCAGAGTTTACCTTCTCCTAGAAGGGCGACCACCCAAGGTTAACGAACCCCATCAGCCCGAAGCGTCTGGTTTTGAGGCGCCAGAAACTTGCCTGTCATCCATTCTCCAGTCAGTTTAAACAGGTTCCGCTGGGCTTAATTGTTAAGCCACTCGTGAAGGCATGAAGCTGGATTTGGTTGTCAGAGGCGCTCTCAGGCGCAAGCCAATCGGGGATTTCCAAGGGAAGTGGGTGTTTATCTCCCACATCCGCCCCCGGCAATAACAACCTTGGAACCCTCAGTTAGTTAAGCCATGGAACCGTTTATAGACATTACATCTGTTGTGTCAGTTAAACCATGGAACCGTTTATAGACATTCTTGATCAGCATCTATTGTGTCAGTTAAACCATGTATCCATTTACAGACATTACACCTATTATGTCAGTTAAACCATGGAACAATTTATAGACATCACTGATCAGCATCTTTTGTGTCAGTTAAAAGATGGAGCCGTTTATAAACATTATGTTTATTGTGTCAGTTAAACCATGAAACCGTTTATAGACATTACATCTATTATATCAGTTAAACCATGGAACAGTTTATAGTCATTACTGATCAGCATCTATTATGTCAGTTCCTGACTTTGCCAAAGAATCGATAAGATTGGAGCATACGATTTGTTCTCCTTGTGAATCGGGACATATTTTAGGTCCTAGAATATATTCCGATCAGTCTTTGACACGAGTCTATTGTTGAGAGTTTTTAAATATAACATGTATTAATTGTTCTTCAGTGCAACTTTAATATGACGTTTATCTCAGTACTTTACTACACATGTTCAATACAATGTTTTTTTGTTGTTTTTTTTTGCGGTCTATCTTATTACATTCTTTCAATTATTCTTTCCGTCCTTTCCGTATCTTTTCAGTTTCATTTCTATCTTAATTTGTTAGTCCGAAAGCTGAAGTCACAACTACATTTTCAAATTATTTTCGTGTTTAAATATTGTGAAACGGATCGAATTTTTTCCTCCAACAATTACATGAAATTAAAATGCATTCATCTGGCATATGATTCGTTGTATGAAACTTAATTAGCATTATTATATTCTCTTTTTGGCTAAGTTTGAAAACGTTTGAAGTTTTAAAAAGTTTTAAAACATCCCATGAGGCTCTACTTTTAGTGGAATCAAAACATTATATTGCCAAGTTTGCAGTTATTAATAATTCAGTCTCAGTGTAAGATGCAGTTTCAAGATTTTAAAAATTTGACTCATAAAATTTTAAATTTTCAACATATACAATACGCAAAAGTCTTCCGTCAATCGCTAATATTTATTGTTTCACGGGGATAAACCCTTCTTTTAAAGAATCTGGCATGGGTCGTGGCACAAATGTGCTTTTCCAAACGGGCTAGCACAGTACTGCTTAACCAATTTTAGCTGAATTATATTACCTTAATCTTTTATACATTTTTCTGTATCAAGATATATCAACAAATTTGATTTATCTTTACATTTTGTGATGCATGTATCTGAAGATTAAAGCACACTATACATTGATCTCCGGATTAGCGTAATAATTTTAGTTTTATCTGGAAACGTCTATAAGATTAATTTCCTGAATAATGTTTGCATCTTATTGACATGATGCATAGAAAACAAGCAATATACACACATTAGATCTGCCGCTGTTTTAAACCGAAAGGAATGTCATCTACAGCTTCTGATGAATGGAATGAATCGTGTCGATTTCATACCGATACAAAACATAAATAAACGGCAAGAAATAATGATGAAAAATAACTTTTGGGAAAATTTTTGTACATGTCAGTCGGCATATTCTGAGATCATGACAATAATTAGAGAGCAAACTATATTACTTTTATTCCTTTAATTACTGGACAGTCGTTATTCTCACCTAAAATTTCTGGCACGGAAATTCCCATTAGTTTGAGGCTTTTTATGCTCGTAGTACAATCATTTTCTACGTACAATACAAAGCAATTTACACCTGGATCATGTGTCAGTAACTATATTATCAGGAGCTGATTGTGTTAATGAAGTATATTTTATGACTCTTAACTGCAATGATTCGTGGTCGATTCGATTCAATCGTTCATACAAGAGAAGAAAAAATACACAAGAAGCAGAAAACGGCGTCTGATTTGAACACACCACCAATCCGGACGCAATAGTACAAGACGGCAACCTCTACTGCTACATTTTTGTTTCGACAGTTGTTTGTGATGGAGAATGATGGCAGCATTGATTTTCACTAGGTGCAGTTTTGCTTGAAGTTTGCCATAATATTGTTTTTAGCTAGATTTCCTTAGTGAAAGCTTCATATGAACTATGGATGGTATAACTCCTAGGCTTTGTTCGAGTCTTCAGTCTGCACCAGTCTGCACGTGGATGCCAAATGCATTCCTCTTCCACTAGATATTTCGACGAGGTAGAACAGCTTCTGAGGAGAGATGATGTCAAATCGAAAAATCCTGAAAAAGTTTCTTCTTCGTCTATACATTCCACATGAGTACTGAAGAAAGCCAACGTGACCCGAATAGAGGAAGAACAAAACCAGGAAAAGCCCCACCCCATTTTACTATGTTACTACCCTAAAGCAAAAAAGTGACCACGATCTGCAAAATTATACCCTTTGGAGAATTTGTTCATTTTACAGAGGTAGTCGAATTCTTGGAAGATTTGAAGGTCACATGAAAGTACAATAGGATCAAATCGGAAAAACAATTGTCAGTGCGAATAAATGTTTCACATAGCAATTTTTCGCTGCACATCAGATAAAATACCGCCTCCATCCTAAACTTTTAAGCAGGAGCACATAGATTAATTTTTCAAAGTGTACATCTTATAGCAGGTAAGGTTTGGAGAGGTCACTATGTACCACAAGGATGAAATCTTTTGTTTTCAACTCTTGGTAATTCGAAAAATGTCCTCCGTTTTTAACTTCCATTCAAGCGGTAGAGAAAAAAGAGGGACCGTTAGTTAAAATGTTCATCATGGTCTGAAAATTTATATTATGAGTGTGATCAGCTTTCTGCGTATGTAAAGTTCACAATGTCATCATTAAAAACAATGTGGTTGAAATCAGTTGCTTTTAAAAGGATTATGATAAATGCGGTTTCTTAATGTGATAAATCCATCCATCAGTATATAAACCATCTAAGACAAAATGTCGTTTGTATTGGAGAATTCGGATGGGATTTGGAGAAATCAGTCGAATCCGCGTCCTTTTTGCAGTAAATTTAATGTTCTTTTCATTGATAAACGTGGAAGATTGCAATTAGAAACGATAAGGAAGAATTTCTTCTCAAACTCGAAACCATATGAAAAAAAATTATTGGATCCGCCTTTGGTTCAATATGAAATAATTTATAAGCGGCCATTTAACAAGGATGCAATATGTGACGAATTTGTTCAAAAATGATTATTTCAATATTGATTAGTTATATTTTAGCGATTGCAGATGTAGAAACGTTATAATATTTAAGAGTCTATATAATTTATGACGCATTTTATGGTCTCAGACAACAATTAAATGACTTCGAGGTTGTCCAAAATCATAAAGATATTCTGACAAAATAGTACCAAGTTGGAATGATTTGAAATGTAACAAGCTATTTTGTTAAGTCGACTCCAATCAGACATAGCTCTACGATGAAGCAAATTTCATTTAAATCGGTTTTACTTCCATCTAATTCACATATGCAGACTAAAAATAAGACCATTTTCTTAAGATTGTGCCTACTGCTAAATCTGGTGCAACTGTCACTATAAGACCATAAACTATAAAGTTTATTGAAATATATGACAACATATGACTTGTACGCAAACGTGTCACATCTGACAGTCTTTTCAAAGGTGCTCATTTCCCGCGAAGGTAACAATCGTTCGCGTTTCTAAACTTAATGCGTATAAAATTGTTCTGCAATGCATAACGTTTCATACAGACATTAAAAAAGACTGACATTAATTTTTAACAGGTTTTAGTGCTCAGTTTAAATCTTTCAATGAACATGAAATTTGTCCTGAACCCGCTCTATTACATGTGTTTAAACACAGAAACATACAATCCTTCCTAGTCTAAAGCTTTATGCAAGAGAGCTAACCGTATTCAAAATTTTAAGAGAACAATATTTATGTTTGTGGTGAATCATAGACACTGTTGAACTTATTCCGATATTTTTTAAAGTCATTCCCTACATGTTACTATATATATATATATATATATATATATATATATATATATATATATATATATATATATATATATATATATATCAAAAGGCCATGGAATAAGACATCATTTTAAAAAAGAAATCAACAGAAATGAATGGTGGGTTGAAACTACAGGGTATAGTTAAAAAGCTATACAGTGCATAGGTAGAGAGCTCTACAGGGTATAGGTAAAGAGCGACACAGTGTATAGGTAGAGAGTTATTCAGGGTATAGAAAGAGAGCTGTACAGTGTATAGGTAGAGAGCTATACAGAGTACAGGTAGAGAACCATACAGGGTATAGGTAGAGAGCAATACAGTGCATAGGTAGAGAGCTATACTGGGTATACAAAGAGAGCTATACAGGTTATAGGTAAAGAGCTATACAGAAAATAGGTAGAGAGTTTTATAGGGTACAGGTAAACAGTGATACAGGGGATAGGTAGATTATAGGTAAAGAGCTATACAGGGTATAGGTAGAGAGTTCTATAGGGTACAGGTAAACAGGGATACAGTGTATAGGTAGAGTGCTCTACAGTGTATAGGTAAAGAGCTATACAGGGTATAGGTAGAGAGCTTTAGAGTGGATAGGTAGAAATCTCTAAAGGATATAGATAAAGAGCTATACAGGGTGTAGGTAGTGAGCTCTAAAAGGTATGGGAAGAAAGCTATACAGTGTGTAGGTAGAGAGCTCTACAGGGTCTAGGTAAAGAGCTATACAGGGGATAGGTAAAGAGCTATACAGTGTACAGGTAGAGAGCCATACAGGGTCTAGGTAAAGAGCTCTACATTGTATAGGAAAAGAGCTATACAGCATTTAGGTAAAGAGCGATACAGGGTATAGGTAAAGAGCTCTACATGTATAGGAAGAGAGCTATACAGGATACAGGTAAAGAGCTATACAGTGTAAAGGTAAAGAACTATACACGGTATAGGAAGAGACCTCTACAGGGTATAGGAAGAGAGCTATACAGTGTATAGGTTGAGAGCTCTACAGGGTATAGGTAAAAAGCATTACAGTGCATAAGTAAAGAGCTCTACAGGGTATAGGTAAAGAGCTCCACAGTGTATGGTAGAGAGTTATTCATGGTATAGGAAGAGAGCTGTGCAGTGTATAGGTAGAGACCTAAATAGAAAATAGGTAGAGAACTATACAGGGTATAGGTAGAGAGCTATACAGTGCATAGGTAGAGAGCTATACAGGATATAGGAAGAGAGCTATACAGGGTATAGGTAAAGTGCTATAAGGGAATATGTAGAGAACTCTATAGGGTACAGGTAAAGAGGGATACAGGGTATAGGTAGAGGGTTATACAGTGTATAGGTAGAGAGCTCTACAGGGTATAGGTAAAGAGCTATACAGGATATAGGTAGTGAACTCTAAAGGGTATTGGTAGAGAGCTATACAGTGCATAGGGGAGAGCTAAACAGTGTATAGGTAGAGAGCTCTACAGGGTATAGGTAAAGAGCCATACAGTGTAAAGGTAGAGAGCTCTAATGCGTATAGGTAGAGAGCTCTACAGGGTATAGATAAAGAGCACTTCGGGGTATAGGTAATGTGCTATACAGGGTTTAGGAAAAGAGCTATACAGGGAATAGGTAAAGACCTATACAGTGTATAGGGAAAGAGCTTTATGGGGTTCAGTAAACAGTTATACAGTCGATAGGTAGAGAGCTCAACAGGGTATAGGAAGAGAGGTATACAGGGTTTAGGTAAATAGCTATACAGTGCATAGGTAAATAGCTATACATGGTATAGAAAGAGAGCTGTACGGAGCATAGCTAGAAAGCTCTATAGGGTATAGGTAAAAAGCTATACAGTGCATAGGTAGAGACCTCTACGGGGTATAGGTATAGAGCTATACAGTCTATAAATAGAGACATCTACAGGGTATAAGTAAAGAGCTATACAGGGCATCTGTAGAGAGCTCTCCAGGGTATAGGAAGAGAGCTCTACAGGGAGTAGGAAGAGAGGTCTACATGGTATGGGTAATGCGCTATACAGTGCGTTTGTAAAGAGCTATACAGTGTATACGGAAAGAGGTATACAGTGTACAGGTAGAGAGCTCTACAGGGTATAGGAAAAGAGCTCTACATGGTATATGTAGAGAGCTCTACAGGGTGCAGGTAAAGAGCTATACAGTGTATAGGTAAAGAGCCATACAGTGTACAGGTAGAGAGCTCTACAGGGTATAGGTAAAGAACTATATAGGGTATAGATAAAGAGCTCCACAGGGTATAGGTAGAGAGCTACGTTGGGTACAGGTAAAGCGCTCTACGGGAATAGATAATGAGCTCTACAGGGTTTAGGTAAAGAGCTATACATGGGATAGGAAGAGAGCTATACAAAGTATAGGTAGAGAGCTCCACAGGGTATAGCTATAGAGCTATACAGGGTATAGGTAAGAGGCAACACAGGGTATGGGTAAAGGGCTATATAGGGTATAGCAAAGCGCAAAATAGGGTATAGGTAAACTGCTATGCAAGGTATAGGAGGAGAGCTATACAGTATATAGGAGGAGAGCTCTACAGGTTATAGGTAAAGAGATACAGGGTATAGATAACGAGCTGTACAGGGTATAGGAAGAGAGCTATACAGTGAATAGGTAGAGAGCTCTACAGGGTGTAGGTAAAGAGCTATTAAGGGTATTCATAAAGAGCTATGCTGGGTATAGTAAGAGACTTATTCAGCGTATGGGTTGAGGCATCTACAGGGTATAGGTAAAGAACTATAAAGTGTAAAGGGAAAGAGCTATACAGGTTATAGGTAGAGAGCTTTACAGGGTATAGGTAGAGAGCTATACAATGTATCGGTAAGTAGCGCTACAGGGTATAGGTACAGGGCTATACAGGGTATAGGTAGAAAGCTCCACAGGGTATAGGTAAAGAGCTATACAGGGTATAGGTAGAGATCATTATAGTGCATAGGAAAAGAGCTATATAGTGTATAGGTAGAGAACTCCATAGGGTAGAGGTAAAGAGCTATGCAGGGTATAGGTAATGAACTCTGCAGCGCATGGGTAGAGAGCTATAGAGTGTATTGGTAGTGCGCTCTCCAGGGTATAGGTAAAGAGCTATACAGGACATAGGCAGAGTGCTCTAAAGGGTATTCGAAAAGAGCAATACAGTGTATAGGTAGAGAGCTCTACAGGGTATAGTGAAAGAGTTATACAGGGTATAGGTAGAGAAATCTATAGCGTATAGGTAGAGAGCTATACAGGGTATAGGTAGAGGACTCTACAGCTCATAGGTAGAGAGCTATACAGGGTAAAGATAGAGAGCTATACAGGGTATAGGTAAAGAGCTAAACTGGGCATAGTTAGAGAGCACAAAAAGGGTATAGGAAGAGAAATATACAGTGATTTGGTGGAGAGCTCAACAGAGTATAGGAAAATAGCTATACTGGGCGTAGGAAGTGATCTTTAAAGAGATCTACAGGGTATAGGTAAAGAGCTATACAGGGCATCGGAAGAGAGGTCTACGGAGTCTAGGAAGAGAGCTATATAGGCTATATAGGTAAATGCTATAGAGTGTATAGGTAATGAGCTATACAGTGTATAGGGAAAGAGGTATACAGTGTATAGGTAGGGAGCTCTACAGGGCATAGGAAACGAGCTCTACATGGTATAGGTAGAGAACTGTAGAGGGTATAGGTCATTGCTATACATTGTACAGGTAAAGAGCCATACAGTGTACAGTTAGAGAGCTCTACAGGGTATAGGTAAAGAACTATACAGGGTATAGGTAAGGAGCTCCACAGGGTATAGGTAGAGAGCTACGTTGGGTATAGGTAAAGAGCTCTACGTATATAGATAATGAGCTCTACAGGGTATAGGTAAAGAGCTAAACAGGGTATAGGATGAGAGCTATACAGTGTATTGGTAGAGAGCTCCACAGAGTATAGCTATAGAGCTATACAGGGTAAAGGAAAGAAGCTCCACAGGGTATCGAAAAGAGCTATATAGGGTATAGCAAAGAGCAAAACAGGGTATAGGTAAAGACCTGTGTAGAGTATAGGAGGAGAGCTATACAGTATATAGGAGGAGAGCTCTACAGGTTATAGGTTCAAAAGAGCGATACATGATGTAGATAACGAGCTATACAGTGGATAGCAAGAGAGCTACAGTTAATAGGTAGAGAGCTGTATATGGTATAGGTAAAGAGCTATTCAGGGTATAGATAAAGAGCTATACAGGGTATAGGAAGAGAGTTATACAGTGTATGGATAGAGAAATCTACAGAGTATTGGTAAAGAACTACACAGTGTAAAGGTAAAGAGCTATATAATGTATAGGTAGAGAGCTCTACAGGGTATAGGTAGAGAGCTTTACGGGGTATAGGTAGAGAGCTATACAGTTTTAGGCAAAGTGCTATATAGTGTATAGGTAGAGAGCTATATATGGTAGACGGAAAGAGCTATACAGAGTATAGGTAAAGAGCTATACAGTGTATAGGTAAAGAGCTATACAATGTATAGGTAGAGAGCTCTACAGGGTATAGGTAGAGAGCTTTACGGGGTATAGGTAGAGAGCTATACAGTGTTTAGGTAAATAGCTCAACAGGATATAGGTACAGAGCTATACAAGGTATCGGTAGAGAGCATTACAGTTTTAGGCAAAGTGCTATATAGTGTATAGGTAGAGAGCTATATAGGGTAGACGGAAAGTGCTATACAGAGTATAGGTAAAGAGCTATACAGTGTATAGGTAAAGAGCTATACAATGTATAGGTAGAGAGCTCTACAGGGTATAGGTAGAGAGCTTTACGGGGTATAGGTAGAGAGCTATACAGTGTTTAGGTAAATAGCTCAACAGGATATAGGTACAGAGCTATACAAGGTATCGGTAGAGAGCATTACAGTTTTAGGCAAAGTGCTATATAGTGTATAGGTAGAGAGCTATATAGGGTAGACGGAAAGAGCTATACAGAGTATAGGTAAAGAGCTATACAGTGTATAGGTAAAGAGCTATACAGTGTATAAGTAGAGAGCTCTAGATGGTATGGGTAGAAAGATAAACAGGGTATAGGAAGAGAGCTACACAGAGTATAGGTAGGGAGCTCTACAGGGTATGGGAAGAGAGCTATACAGGGTATGGGTAAAGAGCTATGCAGTGTATTGGTAAAGAGGTCTACAGGGTATATGAAGAGAGCTATGCAGTGTGTAGGTAGAGAGCTCTACATGATATAGGTAAAGAGCTTTACAGGGTGTAAGTAAAGAGCTCTATAGCGTATAGTAGAAGAGTTATTCAGTGTACTGGTATAGACCTCGACAGGGTATATGTTGAGAGTTCTACAGGGTGTTGGTAAAGAACTCTAACGGGTAAAGAGCGATACAGGGTATATGTAAAGAGGAATACAGTGTATAGGTTGAGAGCCCTATGGGGTATAGTGAAGAGCTATACAGTGTATAGGTAGAGAGCTCTACAGGGTATGGGAAGAGAGCTATACAGGTTATAGTTAAAGAGCTATACAGTGTACAGGTAAGGAGCTCTAAAGGTTATAAGGAAGAGAGCTATACAGTGTACAGGAAGAGAGATATTCAGTCTATAGGTAGAGAGCTCTACAGGGTATAGGTAAAAATCTTAACAGTGAATAGGAAAATTGCTCGACGTGGTATAGGTAAAGACCTATACAGTGTATATTTAGAGATCTCTACAGTGTATGGGGAAAAAGCTATACAGGGTATAGGTAGAGAGCTCTACAGGGTATAGGTAAAGAGCTGTATAGTGTATAGGTAAAGAGCTGTATAGTGTATAGGTAAAGAGCTATACAGTGTACAGTTAGAGAGCACCACAGGGTATAGAAAGAGAGCTCTACATCGTAGTGGTAGAAACATATACAGGGTATTAGAAGAGAGCTCTACAGTGTAAAGGTAGAGAGCTCTGCAGGGTATAGGTAAAGAGTTACACAGGGTATAGGTGAAGAGCTCCATATTGTATAGGTAGAGATTAATACAGGGTGTAGGTAACGAGCTCTACAGGGTTCAGGTAAATAGCTCTATAGGGTAAAGGTAAAGAGCTATAAAGGGTATGGGTAAAGAGCTATACAGGGCATTGGAAGAGAGGTAGAGAGTATATGGGTAGAGAGCTCTGCAGGATATAGGTAAAGAGCTATACAGGGTATAGGTAAAGAGCTTTACAGGGGATATGAAGAGATCTATACAGTATATAGGTAGAGAGCCCTACAGGTTATAGGGAGAGAGTTATACATTGTATAGGTAAAGAGCTCTACATGGTATATGAAGAGAGCTATTCAGTGTATAGTTAGAGACCTGTACAGAGTATAGGTAAAGAGCTATAGAGTGTATAGGTAGAGAGCTCTACAGGGTATAGGTAAAGAGCTATACAGTGTATAGTTAAAGGATTATACAGGGTTTAGGAAGAGAGTTATACAGGGCATAGACAGAGAGCTGTACAGGGTATAGGTAAAGAGATATGCAGTGTATTGGTAAAGAGCTATTCAGGGTATTGGTATAGAGCTATGCAGGGTATAGGAAGAGAGCTATACAGTGGATAGGTAGAGGTCTTTACAGGGTACAGGTAAAGAGCTTTACAGTGTATAGGTAAAGAGCTATACTGTGTATAGGAAGATAGCTTTACATTGTATAGGTTGAGAGCTCTACAGGGTATAAGAATAGAGGTATGCAGGGTGTTGGAATGGAGCTATACTGGGTATAGGTATAGGGCTCTACAGGGTATTGGAAGAGAGCAATACAGGGTATAGGTTAAGAGCTATACAGGGTTTAGATAATGAGCTATACGTTGTAGAGGTAGAGCTCTCTATAGGGTTTAGGTAAAGAGCTATACAGTGTAGAGGTGGAGAGCTATACAGTGTATAGGTAGAGAGCTCTACAGGGTATTGTAAAGAGCTATACAGTCTTTAGGTAGAGATCTCTGCAGGGTATGGGAGGAGAGCTATGCTGGGTATAGGTAAAGAGCTATACAGTGTATAGGTAAAGAGCTCTTCAGGTTATAGGAAGAGATATGTACAGGGTATAGGAAGAGAGCTATACAGTGTATAGGTAGAGGGCTCCACATGGTATTGTAAAGAGCTGTACATTGTTTAGGTAGAGAGCTCTGCGGGGTATGGGAAGGGAGCTATGCTGGGTATAGGTAAAGAGCTATACAGTGTATAGGTAAAGAGCTCTTCAGGTTATAGGAAGAGATATATACAGGGTATAGGAAGAGAGCTATACAGTGTATAGGTAGAGGGCTCCACATGGTATTGTAAAGAGCTATACAGTGTTTAGGTAGAGAGCTCTGCGGGGTATCGGAAGGGAGCTATGCTGGGTATAGGTAAAGAGCTATACAGTGTATAGGTAAAGCGCTCTTCATGGTATAGGAAGAGAGCTATACAGGGTATAGGAAGAGAGCTATACAGTGTATAGGCAGAGAGCTCTACAGGGTATAGTTAAAGAGCTATACATGGTATAGGAGGAGCACTCTATGGTATATGTAGAGCGCACTACTGGGTATCGGGAGAGAGCTCTGCAGGGTATAGATGGCGAGCTCTATAGGGTATAGGTAAAGAGTTATTCAGTGTATAGGTAAATATCTATACAGTGGAGATGTAGAGAGCTCTACACGGTATAGGAGGAGTGCTCTACATGGTATCCATGGAACAGAAAGAGAGCTATACAGTGTATAGGTAGAGAACTCTTGAGGGTATTGTTAAAGAGCTCTACAGGGTTTAGATAAAGAGCTATACAGGATATAGGTAGAGAGCTATACCGGGTATAGGTAAAGAGCTCTACATGGTATCGGTCAAGAGCTATACAGAGTATAGGTAAAGAGCTCCATATGGTGTCGATAGAGAGCTATACAGGGTGTAGGTAAAGAGCTCTACAGGATATAGATAAAGAGCTCTATAGGGTATACGTAAAGAGCTATACAGGGTATAGGAAGAGAGCTATAGAGGGTATAGGAAGAGAGCTATACGGTGTATAGGTAGAGAGCTATACGGTGTATAGGTAGAGAGCTCTACAGGACATAGGTGAAGAGCTTTACAGGGTATAGGTAATGAGCTCTGGAGGATATTGGTAAAGAGCTCTATTGGGTATAGGTAAAGACCTAAACAGGGTATAGGAAGAGCCCTATATAGTATATAGGTAGAGAGCTCTACAGGGTGTAGGTAAAGAGCTATACAGGGTATATGTAGGTAGTTATACAGTATATAGGTAAGGATCTCTACAGGGTATAGGAAGAGAGATATACAGGGTATAGGATTAGAGCTATAGAGTGTATAGGTAAAGAGCTATACAGTGTATTGGTAGAGAGTTTTACAGGGCATCGGAAGAGTTTTATACTGGGTATAGGTGGAGAGCTCTACATGGTGTAGGTAAAGAGCTATGGAGTGTATAGGTAAAGAGCTATACAGGCTATGGGTAAAGACCTATACAGGGTATAGGACGAGTGCTTTACAGTATACAGATAGAGACCTTTACAGGGTACAGGTAAAAAGCTATACAGTGTATAAGTAAAGTGCTATACTGCGTATGGGTAGAGAGCTATACAGGGTATAGGTAGAGAGCTATACAGTGTATAAGGGGAGAGCTCTACAGTGTTTAGGTAAAGGGCTATAGAGTGTATAGTAGAGAGCTCTTCAGGGTATAGGTAAAGAGCTATACAGTGTATAGGTGGAGAGCAATGCTGGGTATAGATTTTGAGCTATACAGTGTATAGGTTTAGAACTCTACAGGGTGTAGGTAGAGAGCTGTACAGTGTATAGGTAGAGAGCTCTACTGGATATTGGAAGAGAGCTGTACAAGGTATAGGTAATGAGCTATACAGAGTTTAGGTTGAGAGCGCTACAAGGTGAAGAGCTATACAGGATATAAGTAAAGAGCTATACAGTGTATAGGTAGAGAGCTCTACAGGGTATAGATATAGAGGTATACAAGGTATAGGTAAAGGGCTATACAGGGTATACGTTGAGAGCTATACAGGGTATACGTTGAGAGCTATACAGGGTATACGTTGAGAGCTATACAGTGTATAGGTAGAGAGCTATACAATGTATACATAGAGAGCCATGCAGTGTTTAGGTAAGTCTATTATGGTCATTTTAAGAATAGAGAGCCATGCAGTGTTTAGGTAAGTCTATTATGGTCATTATAAGAATAATAATAGAATCTACTGAGAGCTTGCACACATCTGATTGCTTCAGGCTGTGAGACATCAGATGAATGTGTGAAATACGTATGCATCTTCCGTCATTAGTCTCACTGCCTGCCTGCAGCTATTACCGTCTGAAAACGGTGAACCGGAATGCACTTACCTTGCACTGTCACGCACTTGAGTTCTGTACAAAGTTATGGAAATATGTTCCCTCAAAAAGTCAAATCTATCGAAACACTCTGGTGCCTTTCCGTCAATGACTGGAAAATACCCTATAACCCTATAGAGCTCTCAGAAATACTACAGCAGCCGACCTTGCACATTCATGTACCTTGTTTTACTGTATTTTCTTTAACTGAACTTCTGCGGACAATTCCTTAAAGGTAGTATTATAATGCGTTTGACATGGTTCTGCTTTGATTAGCATACTTCTGCGAGTGACTTAACTCTCCCCAATTTTTCCGGTCATTTCTCATTATTTACGCCACATCACTTAATTATATCCAAGATGGACTTTTGTTGAAAAGCCACGAAATGTTCCTATTGTAGGGTCTCTATGCGCTTGATTTTGCTTGTCATTATACTATTTGTAATATCTCTACCTTTAGGTCACAAATACTTTTGATTCTGATACCACCATATGTACTTCAATGTATTGTAAATGTTGACGTAATAAATACATTCCTATACTTCGCGTGTCGGAAAGGTTTATTATAATTCTTTTTGTTTTCATATCACCTTTCCCCACGTACTGCTTCCTTAATTGGAACTCAGAGACAATGTCCCATATAGAGTTCTTCATGACTTGCTTTAAGCTACTGAATCTAATACAAATGGAACTCTAAAACCAGCGTTCCAATAACGAAACGGTGTGACAGGTCGGATTCAGCAATATACGGTAAAATTATTGCAGCCCTTTTTATGAAACATTTGAAAATCATGCGCGATAATTCTGCACGTTCGCCGACAATATGGGGAGAGTATTTTCGAGAGAAACGGAGATTTGAGCTGTTTGCGTCTAGTAGGACTAGTTACACCTAGAACGCACATGGGAATGTTTGTGTTATAAATACTCGATATGTCGAAATAGTTCTTGATTCCTTTACGTACTATAGACAATTTACATCAGGGGCCGATTTTCAAAGAAATTTGTTTTCTAATAAATTTGTTTTTGCAACTGATTTAACCGCATCTAGAACAGTTCATCTTACATCTTAGATACACTTCTAATTTAATAATTGATCGATCGCCAGGGTCTAGAAGCTAAAACATAAAAATGCAGAAAGCATGATTTTGGAATCTTAAAGGAAATAAATCTTCTGACGTTTTTCATGAAGTAATAATACAATAATATTTAGAGTTATTTTTTTATTGTTTATCCTCACATCGATCGTTTCACCTAGAAACTGTAACATTGTCGACAAAATTAATTACTCGAATTCTACGAAGAAAAAAACCCCAGAGGTAAATGTGTTTAAACTAAGTATTCGATTATCAATTAACCAGTATCAACATGTTTTATACTAAATTCAGACAGGATCCAAAATAAATCGATTTAAATTCATTCGTTTCGAGCATTTATTTATGTCTCGTAGATTCTTAAGTTTGTGGATTTTATAATTGCAGTTTATATATAATAGAAATCTGCATTTATACTTGGTTGAAAATAACAAGCATAAGGAGCTGAAGCGTTTTTCCTGTTATTAAATGTTAGGGAAGTTGTAGAAAATCTTTGTATCGAACGTATTTCCATTAGTTTTATGCAGTACTTGGATCATGTGCTTTCTCCTAAACAATAATTGTGTATTAATCTTAACAGCGCGTTATAACAGTCTTAAATGTAAATGTATAGAGTATTTTTTTAAAATCAACTCCAAACAATAATTGTGTATTAATCTTAACAGCGCGTTATAACAGTCTTAAATGTAACGACGTATAGAGTATTTGACTATGTATCTTTGCTGACAAAATGAACAGCCAAGCTTAATGTATCCCTAAAATAGATTACACATAGCACAGTACACACAACTGCATACTGGACAGGACACGTGGAAATCTTAAAGAGTTAAAATAATTAGATTTTTAAGAAAAGTAATTTTGAAATTTTTTTATATGTCTCCTTACCCTTTCATGTGCTACATATGCGTTCGAGACGTGTGTTTTAAATTTTGAAGATTGGTTGGTTGTTATGTGTTTAACGCCATTTTCAACCCATGATAGGGTTATACAGGCGGCAGTATATGTGGTGGAGGAAGAAACCGGGAAAACCTCGAGAATAACCACCAACTCATGGGAAGCTACTGGCAAGCTTTCTCACATACTCACATTGGCCAAGATGAGACTCGAACCCACGCAGACAGAGGCGAGTTGTCATTACTCTGTAAAGGCTTGTGCTTTAGACCACTCGGCCGCCCGGACGCTAAATTTTTACGGAAAAGGCGAACCAATTGGTAACATTTTGGTATGATGAGATATTAAAAAAGATCAATCTACTGACAAGTTTGTCGGAATTTTTAGAAAAAGAATTACAAATTATAATTTCTCCGCACACACACCAAATTTCTTCCCATATTAACACCATCTTATATTTCTAGATGATTGGTTTATTTATTGATTGAATTTCTTAGGGCAAATATCCAATGAACTCCAGATATGACGATAAACTAGGAACCCTTAATTATATCGTTATATACAAATTCGTTGTACTCTGATATTGTTATAACTATATTTGACTATATGTTAAGTATAAACCAGTGTTATCTGGTAGCCTTCTACCTACAATCTTTAATTGTACCTGGTGATTTTTTGGACGATATCAATTTATTGGTTAAGGTTACGAACGCAAATGAATCTCGCAGCGTGGGAAAGTGGTATTATTAGATTTAAATTCTAGATTTGTCAATAAAGCAAATTTAAGTTCCTGTTAATGTACTGACCCCATCCATGCCTTTTCGCAACTCTAAGGACTATGTGACGTGCTAGGTTGTAAATTTGCTGACCACGGATGAAACTGTCTTTCAATAAACACAATGATGGATTATTTCCTGAATTTCCATTCAATCTCCTAAAAGAGAGTTTCTATACTCATTCACTCCGGAAGTCCAGTTTCAATTATGTTAGAAGCTATATACCTGTAAACCTTGAAAATATTATGATCGACCAATCTTTGTCATCAGATATTGGACAGATCTGGAATTTTCAAATACTAGCACTTTTGACGCCAGGATAAAGTGTGAATGCAGGTGCTTAAGAGAGAGAACCGCCTAACTCTTGTTTTAATATCAACGGCTTCTCCTTGCCACCTGCTAACCTTTCTATTTACATGCTTTTGAGTTTTATACCATCGAAATCATTGCAAACGTTTGTGCTGAATGTATATCTTTGTCAGTGCTTGGAATGTCTGCACGTGTGAGAACATCTGTGTCTGTGACCCTGTCCCGCCATCTTATCCATATCAGTTTCCCTAGGCAGCTTATGTGAAAGTGGTTCAGCTTCTTGATATGGTGTCTGTACACCGTCTAGATTTTGCAAGCATACAGCAATGTCGGCAACACAATGGCTTTGTAGACTGTAAGTTTTATTTTGTAGGTTGATCCCTCTACGCCCCCCACACATTTGCGAGTAATTTGCCAAAGGTCACACTTGCTTTAGTTGTTCTGACGTTGGTTTCATCACCGATGAGGACTGCACGTAACAATATGCTGCCGAGATAAGTGAACTTTCCACAGCCAGGAGGGTTTCGCCATTTACGGTGATGGATGGTAGGCTCTACGTAACGCTTTTCTGGTGCAGGGTGGTACATCACCGGTCTTCTTGACACTAATTCTGAGACCGAAATTGTCACAAGCTGAAGAGAAATGGTCCATACACTTTTGCCTGCCAGACTCGGATTTGGCAAGCATCCACACTCTCTTGATGAAATCAATTGAGATGAACAGGCCACTTCACCATAGCAAGCTGAGAGAGGGAAAACAATCTCAGCGTGGTCAGAAGAGGCGCTTCAAAGATTTTCTCAAATCATACTTCAAACCCTTCGACTTTGACACTAAATTTGGGAAGATCTCGCACAAGATCGTTCCACCTGGCGTAGTCTCATCCATACTGTAGTTACAGACTCTGAATGGAGGTAATTGCAGAGACAGTGCAGTAGTGAGAGCAGCATAAATTTCAGAACTGCAGCATGTCCTCTTTTGACCAAGCAAACCCAATCGCATCTCCTGTTAGGTGTGCCTCAGACAGTTCAGATTACAAATTGGCTTGAACGTACAATTTGCTAGTTTAGGAAAACGCTTGCATTCGAAAGATTCCTTTCCCTTATGATGTAGAAGTTTCTTTTTATCTAAATAAGTGACGTCATAAGTAGTCTGATTATGCGCATATATATATAACGCTTCCAATGGCTCAGTGCTATTTTTTTGTACTGCGTAAAAGATATTCGATTCCGTATTCTCTATCACAATTCTTAGTTAATAAATATCCATTAAACCATAAAAAAGCAAAATCCAAGTCAACATACTGACCATCAGTTTCTTTTTAATATCTATCTGATACATCCTAATACAATTGTGTCATTTAAATAAATATATTTAGTTTTCGAATTTTGTCTATTCTTTCCCAGAAGTTAAGTTATTATAAGTAAAATCTCAGTTAATATAGACGTTTCTATTAAAGTCATGTGCTTCTTATCACACTTAACGCTGAATAGTACATGTATATAATTTTTTTCCTCACATTTTTAAGGCCTCAGCTATTTACATCGATTTTTAACAGCTCATTAACCAAGTTCCCGACGTCTCAAAGACTGGTGGTGTGGTCTATGGAATATACTAAATACTTGTTCGGCTTCCTATACCTTATACCTCGTTATTCTTCACCCAACTTTAATTAACGAGACATGGTAATGCACTTTACTTTCGGATGTAGTAGAAAACCATCAGAAACAATAAAAACTGGCATAAGAATATTTTGGAACCAAGCACGATGCTAATTGATTTTGACTAAGTACATTTAGCTACAACAGATACGTATATGCCAACTGTCGTTCTTCAGATTTGAGGGACAGATCCACATTGGAGAATATTTGAAACCAGTGGAAGAAACATTGAAAATCTCTTCTTAATCAAATCTCCACTCTGAATCTGCACACACGTAATTTTCACAGAGGAAATCCAGATGTTAAGCCAGGGAATGCATGTTGGACAAAAAGCATAATGGTACAATTTCATACATCAGAAACTTTGATTGAAATGTATTCTTATATGCAACAGATATTTCTCTAAGGACGTTGCTGAAGAGCAGAGACATTTTCTCGTTTGTCTTTTGCACTAGAGTATTCCTGCATTGTGCAATATTTTGTTGATCTTAGCTTAAACCATTACTCCAGATTTTTTATTGATTTAATTAGTATTTCTTGACCGGTATACTATCTCCACACATATGATATTGAACTAAAAGCTTTTGAAACCTTAGAACGCAGAATACACTTTACAAACATATGACGCTGTACTTAGCAACAATTCTCAGCTCTAAGGGTCCAGATTAATTATGGCCTCTCTTCTGAGGATCAAATACATTAAGAGGTTGACAATATGAGTCTTTTGTGACACCATAATAACCCGTCTCCATCCTCACCCACTTTTCGATCTTTAGAGTTACCTGTAATATGGCGTTGAAGAGATTAATCAATAACAGATATACTTGTAACTCTGATCGAATATTTGGAATCTTATTAATTGAAAGAACAACAACAAAACAAAACCCAAACAAAAGCTTTACAAACATTCATGATCATATCCATTGATACTATCCTACGTAATTTAAAGTTTAGATATAACAGAACATTTGGGAAAAGTTGGCATGTGTGATTCACTCTATCGCAATGCTACCGAGTAGCGACACAACCTAGAATTGTTACTGCTTCAGAAAATGTCGCTGGTGTATTGCCCAAAGAAAGTAATTTGGAATCGTCTATTGTTTGAATTGACCTGTCTCTTTTCTCAGAATGCAAATATATTTACGATTTTGTTTTGAAACTGGAGATATATTAGGTATGACACGTAACTTGAACAATTTCCATGTTAAAGGACCTGCGTTGTCAATGTTTTTGACGGAGTGAGGTTTAATATTTTTTTATGAAGGTTTATTTCAATTCACACACACACACACACACACACACACACACACACACACATATAT
>JAECUM010007658.1:0-88475 GCA_016617855.1 Megalonaias nervosa | reverse complement strand
TTTGGAAGCTCTAAGCGCTTTACAACATTTGACAACACTTAAAAAACATACATAATGATATGATTACAAAAATAAAAACAAACACCACGAAATTAGAAAACAGAATGTGTGTGTGTGTGTGTGTGTGTGTACATTAACCCCTCCACCCATAGTTTATGAGACAAAACTGAATTAATATATTTATAAAAAGTGTTTGCGATAGGTTTGTGGTAGTTTATGGTGGTTTGCGGTAAATACATAGACCAGTAAGGGGGGAAGGGTAAAAACTAACGGGATGGTTGAAAGTGTTCTTCAACCCATTGGTCTTAATGTAAATTCAAAACTGACACCATCAAATTAATCGCAGCAATTACAGGCCCAACTTACTATACCTGCTTATTAGGAAATTCTAGGTCTACTCTGCGTTTTCCTTTTCCTCAGGAGTTGTTCTATGTTATAGAACTCAATTATAAAGACGCATATATGATACCTTCGATTGTTATAAGCGTCTGGGCTAGTTGGTAAATTAACCTAAGAAACAAACGAAAAGGAGAATATTGCCTTGTGCCTGTATTAGTTTTGTATGTCAACCACAGGGGCTTGTTACAAATGAAATTAAGAGTATCGGACAATGCATACGTGGTTGATGGGTCCAGACACATGACTCATTCGGACTAATTTACGGGCTGATTCGGACCAGATTATATATATATATATATATATATATATATATATATATATATATATATATATATATATATATATATATTGACATGAGTTTGTTTCTTAAGTGCAACCACAGGAGTCTGACGTTTTATCAGTAAAGCACGAAGAAATGTCTGACAACATGAAATCACCTTATCGGTATTATTGATAAAATCACCTTATCGGTATTACTGATAAAACGTCAGACTCCTAATACCGATAAGGTGATTTCATGTTGTCAGAAATTTCGTCGTGCTTTATTGATAAAACGTCAGACTCCTGTGGTGCAACACAGTTTTGAATTGCTCAAAGTACTTGGAAATAATGAGAAATATCATATTTGAAACATTTGCAGATGTTAGACTTAAATCTAAGACGAAGTTAATATTTCACATGGTCCTAATCAACCTGTAATACGGTCCAGATCAGCCAATAATATGGTCTGAATAAAGCCTGGTCGAATCAGCCAAGGTCTGAATTAGCCTGTTATATTGTTACAGGTTTGGAGCCCTTCCCACTATCCATTGACAGATACTTTTAATTTCATTTGTAAAGCCCCTGTGATGTCAACAGTATGATGTTGTCACTTCAAGATATGTGGTTAGAATGCAACATGAATCTTGGGATGCAAGAGAATTTTGCAGCAAAATGGTGGAGTGTCATTAGAGAGAAATACAGTGAGGAGCATCGGGCGTACCATACACTGGCACACCTGGAGGAAATGTTCAGGAATATGGAGCAATGCAGGGTTGCCCTACAGGAATCAGAACTAGTGTCACTAGCAGTTTTCTTTCACGAGTTAGTGATGAAAAAGTCATAACTCACAAGAGTATACCAAAATTGACACAGTATGATATTTAACCTATCCCTTCTTTCCTTCCTTAATTCCATGGATATTGTTGTGACAGTGGTGGTAATGATGATGAATTGTTCACAAGATTGTGATAACATTTACCAGAATTAATAAAACTAAGAGATATTTTAAAAAGCTGTATTATGTACAACATCCCTTTTCTCCAGCATCACATGTTCTTACTCATTCACAGTCCTACTAAACACAGCAAGGACACACAAAGATCATTTTGACTGTTCTTTTTTTATAATGTCTGTTTTCACTCAACATCGTAATCAAATGTCATACATATGAACCTCCCGCATAGCATGGGTTTGCTCCAGAGATTAGGGGTGTCTCACTGAAATCTACCCTATATGCAAAATTATTATTGAAAAATTGTTTCCCTTTTTTATATTTTGGCTCCAGCTTAGTATATTTCTGATAATACTGCCTGTAATCATGTGATTTTGAACTGGCTTAAGCAGGGCAAGACAGTATAGTTGCTGAATTCACATTGATCCCGTCAGCAGGGTCAGCTGGCTTCATTGTTTGAAGTTTATCAAGTTGGATTAGACTATGTGTGAGCAGAAGGAATTCTGAAATGATTAAAGATGTTAATTGATTATGGTTGTGTTACTTAAGAGCTTGATCAGGATTAAAAAAAAAACATTACTTTGAATCACTCAGCAAGGTATGTTCTACTTAAAGTTGTTGAGATGGAATTGAGTCTCTACTGTGAACACCCGCTATGAATTGTCATGCTAAAAAATTATTTTTCCTCGCAAATCCCCTGACATGGTCATGTTTCGAAAAACAGTTTAGTAATCTTTACCAAAAAAAACAACAATATATGTGTGTATTATGTAGCATATATGAACAGTAAACATTCATCCTTAGAGCTCATGTATGAGGCAGTTTATCCAGCTGATTGTGTATTGAGGCAATTAAAAGGTAAGGTGGTCAGGTGTAAACAACCACCACTTCACATAATACATAATTGGCTGACAATAGCTAGAGTGATATGCTATGTCCTTTGAAGACTTGTGAAAGAGCCCATGTTGCTAATTTGCATAGGTAAAGTTTACAAAGTGGAACAACCCAAGTAATTTTAAGTTATAGATAAATAACAGAAATGCATGTTGAAGAACAAAAGTTATTAAACATCATTGCCTTGAATGAGAATGTTTTAACCATCTGTATGAAATATTATTGGCAGTTTTGTGAACAGAGGCAACATTTCTTTACTGGATGTATAAAATGCAATGAATGATTATTTCAATTGTTAGAATAATGTTCAAATCTGATTAATTTTTTAAAGCAAAATGTCAAAACGCATATCCTGTGATTCAGGAAGCAATAAGTTATAAGCAAAACAAGCAGATCCCATTGAAACTCAATTTCAGAACTCCTGGTTGACAGAGTTAGACTTTTTGAAGCACAGCAGAAAGGGGGAGCAGTTATTCTTTGCACATACTACAAGGAACATATCTATGTAACATGTTCTTGAGTGCATAACATCTATCAGTATAGCAGCACCACCTGTATGTAACATCGGGACACCTGAACATATTTGACATTCAGATTAGTTCCCTTTATTATTATTGTTATCTTAAACTTGCTAAAATACAAACTATTATTTGACTTATGCTTTTTCAGGATCATTTTAGCCAAATTAAAAATAGTATGTTCCCTTCTCTCTCTCCCCCTTCTCCTGATGAAATGGTATCAAATGTGATGTATATTCTTTTTTTTATAGAGACAAGCATATCATGTTGTCAAACTGCATCAGATACAGTTCTGATAATGCTAATACTATGCCCATCAAGAACAACTCAATTTTGATGAGGCTTGTATGAAAGAAAACTTATTCTGAATTGGACAACTTTGCTTTGTTTGGGTCATGTGCACTGCCCCCCCCCCCTTCAAAATAGACATTTTGATTAACAGAAAAACCATCTGGAAATCCAGGAATATGGCAAGTAAGATTACCAGTATATATGATCAAAATGACTCTACCAAAATACCAAAATTCAAACAATCTTAATATCACATGAAATTCAGTGATAGATTGAATTGAGAATTTCATAGGTTGCAATGAAGTTCAAAGAGACATAAATATGTACTCTGCTCTTCCTGTACAACTGATTTTAAAGACTGTCATGGTGGTTAGAATGACATTATGCACCATGCGGAAATCCCTTCTTATAAAAGCATATCAATGGCGACAACAAATATCCATTCACTGAAATCCATGTTCACAAAATCTGCATCAAATGTGGATAAAGTTACACATGCAGAGACACTATTTGCCACCTTTATAGCTGTTTCTAGTAGCAGATAATTTTTCACATCTAGTCAAAATAATATTCCCGGCCTTCGAACTGGCACAAAAGTTCTCAAGAAAACATTTAAAAAAATCTACTCACATAGTGACTATTTTATTTTTCATAAGAAATCATAATCATGATAGTATAATAATTAGTATAATAATAATAATAATAACAATAATGATTTGTTTTATAAACTAGGTGTCATGAGTGACCACCTGCAGAATTGACCATGATTTTTAGTTATTATTAAAGAGTTCTGATAGTGATGATAATGATAACATCAAATAAGGCGTAAAGTTACAAAGAGTCTGATGGTGTATGTATTTGTGCTTCATGTGAAGAATCTTAATGACATTAAAACAATATTCAAATTAAACCCAGACAGTACCTATCTTAAGCAGGCAGTCAGCAATCATCTTTTCTAACAGCAATATACTGGGTTCTCTGTAGATTTCAAAACTGAAGGGTCACTTGTTTTCATAGTCATGAGTTTATTGCTGGGATTCTTTGTAAGTCATGGAGAAAACTGATATTTGAGATCTCTTTTCTTATGTTGAATAAAGGTAATCTTATACAATATATTCTAACTGAGTGATACATTAATTAAAACACCAGAATTTTTAATGTTTCGCCAACCGAAACAGTTTATTCACCAATGAAACGCAATTCAAGTTTTTTCACTTACCTTAGACAACTGGCTTGGCGAGCCACCCATATTTTTTAGTTTAGTTTAATTCATTACAATTTAAAGGGCAACAAAACAAACTCCAATATTTGATCAAAAGTTAATCTAAAATCAAATCATAATTGATTCCAAAGTTTTAAATGCTTTACCAACTGAAGCAAATGAATTGCCAATTAACACAATTGAAGTTTGTCTACTTACTTTTGACAGCTGGCTTCCTGAGTCAACACAATGTCACATCAGCGGCCTGTTAGTTCCACCCAGTTCATATTGACTCTATAATCGCAATGTAACATCAGTGGCCTGTTGGTTCCACCCAGTTCATATTGACTCTTTAATCACAATGTGACATCATTGACATATTAGTTCCACCCAGTTCATATTGACTCTTTAATCACAATGTGACATCATTGACATGTTAGTACCACCCAGTTCATATTGACTCTTTAATCACAATGTGACATCATTGACATATTAGTTCCACCCAGTTCATATTGACTCTTTAATCACAATGTGACATCATTGACATATTAGTTCCACCCAGTTCATACTGACTCTTTAATCACAATGTGACATCATTGACATATTAGTTCCACCCAGTTCATATTGACTCTATATAGGTGTGATATTGTAAGGTGAAAACAGTTGTGTAGCAAATGTTGATCACTGGCTCATACAGTAAATTTGTTATGGACAGCATGTGGTCAGTAGCAAATTAAGCTGGAGGCAAACCAAGGGTAATTAAGACTGATATTCTGGTCCAAATGAAGGCACATCATAAAAAGGCACACATTCCATGTGTCAGAAATGGGTCAGATTTAAATTCCAAAGTATCAGAACCTGTGGGTACACATATGTTGAGAACCCTGAATATGTATCAGTTACTTGCTCTTTTGACTTAACAAGGAAACCATTATAGGAATATAGATCTATATGTTGATGGCTAATTATTTTGGCATGAATTTATTGTTGGTATTGTTCCTGCTCAAAAAAGTCATTTCATGGTCACACTGTTCTTTTTTGTTAAGCTTCTGAGTCTGTCAGGAAGTAGCACACATAATATGTCTTGACGACAAAATCAATGTTATATTTTGAAGAAATTTCTCTTTTTTCACTATTTTCAGTGTTATTTATGAACCGAAAGCAAGAGATAATGAAGAAAAAAGTGCAGGACTCTTTGATAATTTTGCAGCAGAAGAGCTTCAGTTGAAGGTTAATGTTACACAAAATGTAAACTTCCTGTTTAATGTCTTTGCTGAGATTTCATTGGGTTTAGTGTAAGCAGTCTTATTTACCGTATGTATTCACTTACACTGTTTTAAGTCAAATGCAAACTGCACAGACCCAGATCTGCCATTACATAATGCATTGGCATATCTGGGTCTAGGAGTTTGTTAGGACTAATCAGTAGAACAAACAGCATAGACCATGGTCTGGCACTGCATTATAAACTGGTAGATTAGAGAGTATATTGTTTGCAGGTGGACCCAACTTATAAGTGAGTATATATGTTACATAGCTTGTATTGTTTAACAAGCTAATTTTTAGACTGTGTCCCATAAAAAAGTGAAAGGGGCACGTAGTTTTACTATTGTTCATCCTTGCATCAGGATGAGTTTTTGTTTAGATCAACATAGTGGTGCATTCCTGTCCCAAGAATACATTTTCTATCCTTATAATGTATGTACTTTGATTATGGCTGTATGAATTTATTTTGTTTGCCACATTATACTGGAATTAGTCTATTTATTGTCCAGCCATTTTGTTTGCTACAGTATACTGGAATGATTCTGTCCAATGTCTATCCATTTTGTTTGCCACGGTTGCTATTCGTCTTCATGTCCAAAATAAAACTCTATTGTTGTTATTGATAGTTATGTGAAATTAATGGTACATTTATGAATCCGTACCAAATGATGGGTTGCATGCCACTTTATTTTCTTTGGATTCAAGTTAACAGGTCAGTGTTTTTGTAACCAGGCTGTAAATCTAAAGGTGTTATAGAAAGTGTTATGCAATACCTCTTTTACAGAGCTGTATTCCAGGTCAAGGTCACAGGTTGATATTAGTGTTCTTCAGAGGTGTAACTCAGAAGACCTTGTCTTATTTATCATTGGTTCTATCTTCAAGGTCAAGGTCACAAGTCAGTGTCATCTTTTACATGTCTGATCTTTGTCTATACTAAACACCATACTGGTTCTGTTACAAAGGTCAAAATTAAAGGCCAAGGGTACCAGCCTTTTTTGTCTGAACTATAACTGAGGAAGTTAAAGGCACTATATATACATTGGTTGTACCAATACCTGTTTTATAGTTTTATTTTCAGTCAGTTTCATGTGTCAGTGAAACTTGTATCAGTTAAGTCTCAACTCCTAAGTAAACAAAGCTAGTGAGAATGAAATGAATCTATACATCATCAAGGAGATTGCATCACTTTTTATTGTCCCATTTTTATCAGCCAAGGTCACTGGTCAATATCACTTTTAATTGCTCTTGATGTAGCTATGAAGAAGCTGTTGATCTCATGACTTACACCATTATAATAATCCAGTTTGCAGAGTCAGCATTGCAAGGCATGGGTATCACTTTTTGACAGTATTTTGTCATTGTTGTAGGTGTCATTGTTAAGCTGTTATATTTAACTGAGTTTCTCAGACACTGTTGCATGCACATTCATGAAACATAAGTTATTCATAATGAAGGATATTGTGCATCTTAGGCAGAAGTAGGTCACAGTGACCTATATTTCACGGTCTGGTGACTATAATGGGTCTATATAAATTGCCTGCAGAGCAGGTGAGAGACATATAATTCTGTGGAATTCTTGTTTTGTCTCATCAACATAAATACACAGTCATTATTAATAAAGATAATGGTGTACTATTACATTATGACACAGGTGTGTCATATGCCATTTTTATTGTCTTATCCTCAAGTTCAAGGACACATGCCCATGTTACTTACTGTTTATTTTCATGTTGATACAGTAAAACTGGTCTTGAGTTGGGTTTTTTTTGGCACATATGTAAAAGATTTCTCACTTTCTTTTCCACAATCAGTAGTTTTCCAGTTGAAAAGGATGTTCATCACCTGTGAAAGTAGTCATAGTTCATACCATGACAGTACCAAGTCCAATCCAGTTTTGTCACAAATTTTCAGTTGGTTGAAAGTGACTCATAGTATTGGTAGATTTTAGTATGTTTGCAGATAATTTAATTACAATTTGAATTCATATTATAAAGTACACATCTTAGAAGCATTTTATAGTATCTTAATAACATTACCAATTGGTAATAATTACCTTACCACAGTTAAACACAGTTGGTTCCTGGAGAAGGCTACACAAATTTGACAGTCATGTAAACTGGTTCATTGTGTGTGTTCATAATCTAAATTTATTTTACTATTTAACATATAGGATACTTTTAATTGAAATTTAATTCATAGGATAGTTTTACACAGAAATTTAACACAGGATAGTTTTACACCGAAATTTAGTTCATAGGATAGTTTTGCAGAGAAATTTAAAATATGATAGTTTTACACTGACATTTAGCAAAGACAAAGAGTTGGACAAGAACTTGCACACATACATGACGAGTGTAAAAATGAACTGGAAACATATATATCAGAAGACAATATAGGATAGCTGATTTAGGAGTATGTACATTTGCAGTTTCCTGAGGGTTGTCTCAAAGTAAAAGAGTGGATTTTGGCAACAAAGACACACAAGACAGAGGTTCATATGACACCAGATCTGTACAGAAATGATGATCTACACTACTTTCTGGATCTAGACGTGACTGTCCTTGGCAGGGATCCAAAGGGTTAGTTGCTTGGCATGGCAACCATTCACTCTAATTTCTCCACCCTTCTACCCAATGTTTTAAGCTTCATAACTTTTTTAGCTTCTTTTTAAAGTTGTATCTTGTCTCATAGTTTCCAACAATTAGTTCCAATTTCACCAATAACTGTTCACATACATGTTGCAAAGTGTTTAGATTACTTTGAACTTCTGT
The DNA here is from genome assembly GCA_016617855.1 of Megalonaias nervosa. NCBI lineage: Eukaryota > Metazoa > Mollusca > Bivalvia > Unionida > Unionidae > Megalonaias > Megalonaias nervosa. The sequence goes on along the minus strand of JAECUM010007658.1, from coordinate 79,922 downwards.
TAGATCAAACTTACTAGGTATTTTTTTGTTCACATGCTATTAATATATTACATCATTCAGATTTCACAAACTTCTGACTAACCTGAAAAGATGTTGTTTTTGTCAAATGTCTCAATGTCAGTATTGTCGGAATGCCCCCCTATCTTTTGGGAAATAAGATGAAAAAGAATATAGTATGGAAGGAAACTTTACAGACATTCATCTCAAAGTCTAGTTGCTTCAAAAAAAACCAAGGCTGCCTTTGTTTTTTCTGCCATGTATTATCATTACTCATCCAAAATGGATGTTCATCAACAATACCATGGGGTTTTCATTTAAGTACTGATTTGGATGTTTAGCTGGACCTTAATGAAAATGGTGCTTATGTGACATCCAGTATGACCACCACAGTGGCCATCGTAAAAATCTTACATTTGCTAATCCTGAATGGATAGTTAAGTATGATGTGTAGCTTGTCCTAAATGCTAATCAGATTTCCAATTTCATGGCCATGGTGGCCATCTTGAAAATTGTGTTAGTGCTACTCCTCCAGACCTAGTTACAGTAGCATGGGATTTTCAGTAAAAGACTTCCAAAGAGACATTGTTGTTTTGAAATGAAAATCACACTGATGAGATACACAGTATGGCCACCATGGTAACCAGCTTGAAAATCTTGTTATAGCTGCTTCTGAATAGATGGTTATATAGACATTAGATTTTCACTGTTAAAATTTATATTATATTTTGTTGTTCCTAATAAAAGCAGTGCTAATCATTGGTGGCTATGCTATCACAACTCTTTTGATCTGGACAGTTATTATATCAACAAAATTTAATACAAAAGCTCTTCTTAATGTTTGTTAATACTAAATAAAAGCTAATGTGACCTCCTGGAATATGAAAATCTCATAACGGCTACTTCTCCTAAAGCAATGGCGATGCTGACATTAAAAAACTACACTTCTTTCTCACAATATACATGCATTTATTCCTTTATTAAATGAAAATAATCTCACATCCAAAATGGTTGCCATGACAGTCATCCTGAAAATTTTATTATGGCTTCTTCTTCTGAACAGATAATCATATTGACCTGTTATTGTAATATTTAGCTGGTATAGAATGAAATGGTGTTCCTCCAACTTGGCACCATATTGGAATGAAATGGTGTTCATCTGACCTCCAACATGGCACCATAGTGGTTGTCTCAAAAAGTTGCTCAATACCACTCTTGCATACATTGTGGCAGTAACATGTGGTTTTTTCTAAAAATTTAATTTCAATATCAAATTGTTTTTGAATGAAAATGATGCAGATCTGAGCATTGTATCTTCAGTTTTGTGAAGGAGTTTTAAAAACTGGACATCACAAACCTTGGCATCAAGTTAAAGCTTGCAGATTTGTACATTATTCAGCTTTGAACACGGTAACTTGCACACATACAAGTGAATTTTAACCTTACTTTGTATTGCATTTCAATTAACCAGTTGATAGTTAGCACTCTGAGATTAAATTCAAAGGCTTTGATTAAACTTTTTAGCTGTACTGCCTTATTAGCGTAATAAAAAAGTAGATTTGAACCTGTTGTGAAAAACAACACAATTTGCAAAACAATGTGGTCTCTCAAGACAAGTGGTCTCATGATAGGTCATAACACATAATTTGAAAAATTTGTGCTTTGAGAACTTGGTCTTTCAAGAAAAGTGGTCTCATAGCAGTGGTCTTTCAAGACAAGGTTTTTTTCTGTATTAACAAGTATGCATGGATTTTTATCAAACTTAGTTTGTTGTTGTATCTTGTGAATACATTGAACGACGCCACAACAATTTTTAAAAAATTATATCTTAATGATAGATTTAACCAAACTTAGTATCTTGGTATATGTTGGTATATGTTGATATTGTACGAGACAAGTTCAGTGGTTTTCTACCAATGATATCAGGTTCAAGGTCAAAGGCCATGACTAAGAATTTTGTACAACTTTTAAAGGTAGCTTGTGAACATATTAAATTTGACATTTAAGAAATGTTTTTCTTGCCAAATTTAGTATGTTGGAGTTTCTCAGAAATGTCAGAGATGGTTTCAATACTCAATCAAAGGGCTGTTTTCCACCAGTAGAGCTTCAGTCCCTTCATCACGGATATAATCATGCCACAGCTAGAGAATAATTTATTATCTTGTCTGGGAAACAATAGGTAATAACTGAAACCTTCAAATACAAATGGTGTGGAATAGGGAACTTCCACATGAGGGTCTAAATTTGTAGCAGGAACAAGGCTTTATTTACAGAGTTCCTGCCAACAAATTTTGATTCCGTGAATGGGAGGTCCAACACCAAGTATTTCTCTCATTTTTCACTAAGAAATATCATTACAACATAGATTGTGTATCATCATTAACAATTTAACATTAACTCTGACATGTAGTTGCAGAAGTTGGAGTTTCTTTAGAATATTTGAAAATGGTTTCAGTACCCAGCAGTTAAAAAGATTGAAAGGAGATAAGAAATGGATGTATCTTGAATTCTGGAAATTCATTTGTTTATAGGCATCAGAGGACTAGTCCCTTCAAGGGACTCTAGTTTCATTTTAAATCAGAATATCTTGTTATCACTTTTAAATTTAGTCAGTCCTTTTATGCTTGGATATAATACACTGACTAGTAACACTAATTTACAGATATATTGTTCAGTGGTCTCTCACTATAAAGTAACCCCATTATATTGATGATCTCTTCTGATATGTATATGGTGATGTGAAATTGTTTGAATTATTTTATCAGTGTTACCTTGAATGTCCTTTTACTTAATTTAAGTTCTTGGCCAATGAGAAAAAATTATAAAAAATATAATTTGACCTCATTAAATACCTAATTATAGTGTTTGTTTGCACTATAAAGACAGTCTTGTTGGACATCCCCTGGTGTAAAGCTTCCTTGCTTATAAAGTAGGTTACTATTGTGACTTCCTTGAGCATTGTTGTAAAGGGGGAACACTGTAGTTATATTATTAATGCACCAACACAGTATGATATTTCTTGGTAACCTGCAGACACTGTACTTGCATTTGTGCCATGATTGTTCGAATATCAATTTCATTTGTCTGCTTGAATGCACTAGTTCAGCTTAGATTTGACTTTCTTGATCTGCATAACTAATTTTTGCCATATGCCTTGTGGTATTCTTCTGGTATTGCTATATGCCTTGTGGTATTCTTCTGGTATTGCTATATGCCTTGTGGTATTCTTCTGGTATTGCTATATGCCTTGTGGTATTCTTCTGGTATTGCTATATGCCTTGTGGTATTCTTCTGGTATTGCTATATGCCTTGTGGTATTCTTCTGGTATTGCTATATGCCTTGTGGTATTCTTCTGGTATTGCTATATGCCTTGTGGTATTCTTCTGGTATTGCTATATGCCTTGTGGTATTCTTCTGGTATTGCTATATGCCTTGTGGTATTGATGTTGTGTCAAGATGGTACTAGTCATCCTTCAGTGAGTTGCCTGTTAGGTTCAAAAATGGAGATGTAGGATTTGTGCAGCATGATTGGCTCTACACCATGACTTGTTAATGCACTCCCTTGATATTACATTGAAGGGTACCAGTTATTGGTGATTTACTTATTGCAAAGATGATAAGCATGCCATCCATCTTGCAATACAAGTGCTCTTCAGCTCTGACCATTTCCTGTGCTTGTCAATATCTCAGCTATAAAACTTAGCATGCTGTCTTTTTGTCTTGTCCAGCTTGATGAGATGTTGTAATTGCAGTCAGTCAGTAAAAGGAAAGGTATAACATTTTCTACAACTCTCATGAATTTCATGGACAGCTTACTAAGTCATTCAGAGCTTTTTATATGCCATGTTTCATCAGAAAGCTTTCTGATTAAATGTCAGTTTTTTTTCAAGGACATAACAAATATGTTTTAAAAAAAATCTCAAAATGCCATTGCATTTTATGAGTAGCGTGAGAACCTTTGCATTCAACATGAAACAGCTTTTATCTAGCATGGGTAGTCTAGTGTGACATTTGTCCCTGTCCCTTAAAGACAGCTTTTTCTGGCATGGTAAACTAGTGTGACCTTTGTCCATGTCCCTTAAAGACAGCTTTTTCTGGCCTGGGTAGTATAGTGTGTTCGTTGTCCCTGTCCCTTAAAGACAGCTTTTTCTGGCATGGGTAGTTTTGTGTGATCTTTGTCCCTGTCCATTTGATCAAATAGTAGTAAGGATATATTCATGTTTTTAAGTCTGTTTATGATCCAGCTTGATGCACCTGACCTTAAGATTGTGCTTAGAATGCTTCTGCCTGCCACCTTCAAGATTGGTCAGGTTTCCATGTACTTGTTTAAATATTTAATATAACCTCTTAAAAGTAAATTTCCTTACTGGAGTTCAAAGCTTACAGTAGATTCATCTTGTCAAGGTTGATGACATCAGTGTTGCATATAGGATCTCAAGGGCAGGGGACACTTTTACAGCAGATATTTTTTTAAAGGTTTCATGTCACCAACAGTATTTATTAGTTTGATGTAAATAAAGGTTCATATCACTAACAGTAATTCTTAATATGATGTAACTTTTCATGTCAAATTATCACCTGCTATAGAAATGGTTGTAGAACAATGTAATCAGTGAAAACTAATTTTTTATGCTTTTTCAGGTAACAGTGGAGATAATGACTTAAAATGAAGCATCTATCTCAACAGATAGCATAGCTAATTACTACAGTGTTACATCTAGATTTGGTGATGAGTTTGATCATAGCTAATTACTACAGTATTACATCTAGATTTGGTGATGAGTTTGATCATAGCTAATTACTACAGTATTACATCTAGATTTGGTGATGAGTTTGATCATAGCTAGTTTAACAATCTCAAGCCCACATTCTCTTCTTAAAAAATCAATATAAAGCTAAATATTCATGTATAGCAACAGATGCAAAAGAGGCAACAGCAGCAACAACAACAGCATATTGTAATATTGGAGTTGTTTCAGATGTTTTGATTGCCATTTTGTGTTCCAGGCTATGAAGAGTATGCATCCCAAATCAGGCAGGAATACCATCATTTACCAGAAGGAGATTTTTGTACAGGGAGAACAGAGGTTGGTAGCTCTTCAGTGTACAGGGAGAGCAGAGGTTGGTAATATTTTAGTGTATAGGGAGATCAGAGGTTGGTAATCCTTTAGTGTACAGGGAGAGCAAAGGTTGTTAACTCTTTAGTGTACAGGGAGAGCTGAGGTTGGTAATCCTTTAGTGTATAGGGAGAGCAGAGGTTTTTAATCCTTTAGTGTGCAGGGAGAGCAAAGGTTGGTAATCCTTTAGTGTACAGTGAGAGCAGAGGTTGGTAATCCTTTAGTGTACAGGGAGAGCAAAGATTGGTAATTCTTTAATGTACAATGTTTACACACATTAAAATATAATTGCTGTAAGAATTCAGAATTTTTTGAAAGACACTGTTACCATATTTACCTGACCAATAGACCATGCTTGATGATGAACCTACTCCCTAATTACAAAAAATGTTTTGGCAGCTGTGTCTGATATAGCCTGCCCACTGTTTCTAAACAAAATTACACTGGACCCAAGTTTAATCATTGAAGAAAAATGGTAAATCCAGTGCCACCAAAGGATGTAACAATCTGGAGCTGGCTAGCAGAGGGGTGTAAAATTGTAAAAGTACAAATGGAAGATGGAAAACTCCTGTGCCTGTTGCATGTATTGGGAAGTGTCCTGTATGAAACTGGCTTGTAGATACTGTAAATCACAATATCTTAGCATCATTCAATTGTAGAAGTTTTAATTAGGGCATGTTAACGACATGAAATTACAGTGAATTATTCATTTAGGAAATTTAAGTGAATTGTTGATTGGTTCTGAGAGGGAATAGCAGCAGTCTCAATCGGATATGTATTCACCCATCAGATCTTCATTGCCTGGTTGGTCTTTTACTGGTGACTGGTTACCAGTCACCAGTCATCCACCAGTCACCAGGTTTTAATTTGGGTCCAAGAACAGGGTTTGAGTAGATACAACCCTCACAACTACACTAATACTGTTTAATCTATATGGGGATAGGGAGTTGGGTGTTACTTGCCCAGCTAGGAAAGTGTATCCTATTACCATTCCCCCATTGCCTGTGTTGCTGTTTATTTCCACCATGGTATGTGGGAGACCCCTTTACCTGGAAGTGAGTCATTCTTACCCATGACATCATGGATGTCCATGTCTTGGTTTAAAGGATGTGACAAGCCATGGACCTCTTTCATTGCCTCTGCCTTTGTTCAAACATAAGGAGGGGCTGTGACTCACCTCTTAAATGGTCAAGAAGGGATCAGCAGTCCTATTTGCTTGATGATACTTGGAAGGACAGCCCTTTTTCATCTCAGAAGTGGGTTCATGTCTTTTCCATCATGGTGGACTGAAATGAGTTCTCAGAGGAATTGGTGGCAATGGTTCATCTCCGTCCACTGGGATCCTTTGCTTCTTCTATCTCATCAGATTTTGGGCAAGGATGAGCTTGAATGTTTAGTAAGGGGGTGGACAAGGTTTTGGTGCTGAGGACAAGAAGATCTTTCCAGTGTGGTGAGGCTTTCTGTGCCCTCCTATTGTCCAGATCTTATACTTCTACACTCTGCAATGGTCTGGGAGCATGCACAAAAGTTTTTCCAGGGCCTGGAGTTAACCAGGTAGCAAAAGGGGTGGCCTGTGAGGAACATTAACAAATCCACAACATTAACAAATCCACAATCTACTCCCTGTATTAGAGCACTTTCACGAGAAAATTTATTAATCGATAAAAATGTGTGAAAATTGAATCTTTCATGTTCACTTAAATTTAGTAAATAGATTTTGGGGATATTGAGTTTTCTGTCATTCAGGAGTGTGCATGCTGGGTCCTAACACAGGATGGATACCACAAGTCAAAAATACTTCTTTTCCAACAAATTCATTCTCAGACTGGTAAATCATATAACTACATCCATTTCTTGAATGTGTTTTTTTTTTATCAGCTTTGACAACTATTACACTTGATATAAACAAAAATCATTATTGCTTAAATGAAGCTATGCCCAAGTCATTACATCACCAGCCATGTTTGTCATGGAAACTCCCAGAGGCCATTATGGTGAGGTGAATTTTTTGACAACTTCTAAAATTGCCTGTATATCACAAATGACACAGTGGTAGTAGAGGGAGTAAATTAAGATGTTTACAAGGTTTATTTGAAATAATATTAGTCTTTTTAGTGAGATAACTATAGTTTCTCTATTTTGGTTGTGATATGGGATTTTTTTTTACTGGAGAGTTTGTGGAATATTTTAGCACTTATTTATTGCTGAATAAGTGACATAAATAACAAAAATGAAAGTAAACACAGAAGTACCCATTTCTTTGTAGGTTCTGAAGAAATTCTTGGCAGTTCCTAATATTTATGCAACAAAGTTTTTCCGAGATAAACTGGAACAGAGAGCGAGAGCAAATATATCCATGGAAATTAAGAGACTCGAGCAGTCCATAAAGAGATAAAGGAGTTAGATTTTATGCTGAAGTCAGCATAATCCAAATTAGAAACTGTCATGGAGCAAGATGGCTATTTGTGCTAGGTGCTGCAATTTTTATTGCTACAGTTTCATACAAAAAAAAAAGCTTTTAATGATCATATGAAAAGGTTATGATAGTATCATGGAAAGATTGTTCATGGAATACTTTTTTATTGTATGGATGATTAAAGAAATAATGACTCAAAAAGATGTATCAATTTCACTAGATAAATTATGACTTGAAAAGGAGTTTAAATTTCACTAGATAAAATATGACTTGAAAAGAGTATCAATTTCACCAGATAAATTATGACTTGAAAAGATGTCTCAGTTTCACTAGATATATTATGACTTGAAAAGAGGTATTGATTTCACTAGATAAACAACTGTTTTCATTGTCACAGTTTCAAATTACCATCATTAATGGAAATACCTGGACATTGAAATATATTTACCTTTGTCTGTCTGAATAATTGACGTGCTTTTGAATATTATAATTTTCCCCAATATTTTGTCCTGAAAATAGATTTCTACTATCAGGATGCACCTGGCAAGTTCATTGCGTTGGGTTGGGTAAACTGGATTGCATTATATCCATGTTTGCCAGTGAAGAACACTTGCATGATAATGTTTCAGTACCATATATACTCGTGTGTAACCGAATAATTTAGGAAAAAATAAAGGCCTGGAAGAAGAGGGGGGGCAGCTTATTTGCGGGCCAAGGTCTAAACTTGAATGTTTTTAAGATCTTTTTTGTTGACTGTGATAATGGCTGTAAATCTTGGGACAAGAAAAAATAATTTTTTCCATGTCCTAAGACATATATGCATGTAAAAAATATACATTCTCGGTGTCCCAACACTTACTAAACTGTTATAAACTATTATGATTGCTTTTGTTATTATTTTACTTGTGCATGTTTTCTGATTCTCCAGCATGAAATTAAATAAAGGTTAATAATGAATTCATAGTTTATGGGCCAGTTAGAGTTTACCTGGGAGACCAGGCTGTACTATAATGTACAGTACTTACACAGAGCAAATCGTGTTTAGTGTCACTTTAATCCATGTTTATTCCCAAACACAACAGCTGTTTCATTTATGTTAATTAACGTGCTCATGAGTTACTCTTTTTCAATGATATAAGTGATGCTACAAATTCAGGTAATCTTTATGAAAAGATACACACATTAAATTATGCAAGGCACATAACCAACATAACTGTTACATGTTTATGAAAGAATGGTAATAATAAAGGCTAAAATTCTGAATATAGATCAACTAAGAGCATCATCAGTCTATTTTACTTTTATGTTTTGGTTGATCAAAATCATAATTTTCCACACAATGGAAATCGGGATGTTTCGGCATTTCCTTTGTTAATAATTGGCAGATTTGTCTTTTGTTTTCTGACAGCAATACAAGTCAGTTAATCATTAAATCCCTGAAACTGGCTATGGTTAAAGGGGGATTTTGACTGGCAACTATACCCCCAAAATACTGCCAAAAATCAATAGCCAATATCAAGTCAAAAATATTCTCTATCTCTAATTGGTTCTCAAGGAAAATGGTACATATCTGACTTCCAGTATGGCCACCATGGTGGCCATCTTGATAATTTTGCTGTTTCTACTCGTCCTTAATGGATGGTCATAAATCAAAAGTGGGTTTTCACTAAAGTATTTCTTATGATATCTAATTGGTCCAAAATGAAAATGGTGCTGCTCTGACCTCCAATATAGCCACCTTGGTGGCCATCTTAAATTTTTATAATACTACTCCTTCCTATGGATGGTATTATTGATATGGGGTTCTCACTGAAAGACATCTTATGATGTCTCTGTTCTAAATGGTGCCATTTGTTAATCCACTATGACAATGATAGTCTTCAAAATTTTGTTTTCACTACTCCTGAATGAATTATCACATGACATAAGGTTTTCACTACTCCTCCTGAATGAATGGTCTTACTGACATTAGGCTTTCAGTACTCCTTCTGAATGAATGGTCTTACTGACATAAGGTTTTCACTAAAAGACTTCTTGTAATGTTTACTTGGTTGTATATGAAAACAATACACCTCAAACATCCAACAGAGCCAATATGGTAGCAAATCTTGAAAACCTCCAAAGTGAATGGTCACGTTGGGATTTTCACTAAAGACTTCTTGTGATGTACGTAAATGAAAATTGTACTGATCTGACATCTGGAAAATTTTGTTAATGCTACTTCTAAACAGATGGTCACATCGGTATAGAGTTTTCACTAAAAGAATCATTACAATGACTAGTTGATACTAAATGAAAATATGACATCAGTTAAGGCTGTCATATCAGCCAACTTGAAAATCTTTTTAACCCTACACCTCCCATATAGATGATGACATAGGGTTTTCATTGAATACTTTGGATGGCTAGGGACCCAAGTACAAAAGGTGCTACTTTGACATGCAATTTGGCCACCATGGTGGCTATCTTGAACATTTTGGTTATAAAGATTTCTCTTACGATGTCTACTGGGTCCTTATGGTGCTAATCAGACCAATTTCTTGGCTATGGTGACCATATTTTAAAGCTTGTTATTACTGCTTCCCCAGATTTTATAGTCAAAGCTATATGGGGTTTTAACTAACAGGCTTATATGTAATTGGTTCCAAATGAAATTGTGCTGAGACCTATGTTATGGTTACCATGCCAGCACCATTGAAACTCTTGTTACATTTTCTAAACAGATTGTCCTATAGACAGCACTGAAAAACTTTTATGATATCTAGTTAGTCCTAAATAGAAATGGTGCTGAACAATAGTGGCAGCTTGAAATGTTTGTTAACTCTTCTTGAATGGATGGTTGTATGGGGTTTTCACTAAGACATCTTACATGTTGTTCTTGGGCCTAAAGGAAAATTAAGCCAACGTAACCTCACAAAATTTGAAAAATGTCATAAATGTTTCTAAACAAATGGCCACACCAGCATTTAAAAGAAAAAAACCCCTCCTTTCATGCAACATATAGTTTTATACATCAGCCATAAAACAGAATGTATTACATTATATTGTCTGTCCATGTGCCTGTCTGTTACCAATTGCTATAACCTTAGTTGTCTACCATCTACAGTTGCAAACTTTAAGGATGGCTTGCACTTAGCACAAGGAAAAACCCAATCAATTTCAAGGTCAAAAAGTTTAAGGTCACTGTAATTGAAAGATGAGAAATAGTTGCTACACAAAAATTAGCTGTTGACACACAGGACTATTAATCATTGGACAGACATACCATGTGTCATTGAGCTGTTGAAATACAGGACTATTAAACAGTTGGCGGGTATACCATGTGTCATTGATCATATTCTTCCTATATTAAAACTATGCTGATTTAACCTCCAAAATGGCTGCTTTGATGGCCATCCTGAAATTTTTATATGGCTACTGCTCCTGAATGGATGGACAGGGCTACACATTATTAGAGTAATACTCAGCTGCATCTGAATGAAATGGTGCTCTGTTGACCTGGAACATGGTATTATAGTGGTCATCTGAATGAAAATGATGCTCTGTTGACCTGGAACATGGTATTATAGTGGTCATCTGAATGAAAATGGTGCTCTGTTGACCTGGAACATGGCATTATAGTGGTCATCTGAATGAAAATGGTGCTCTGTTGACCTGGAACATGGTATTATAGTGGTCATCTGAATGAAAATGGTGCTCTGTTGACCTGGAACATGGCATTATAGTGGTCATCTGAATGAAAATGGTGCTCTGTTGACCTGGAACATGGCATTATAGTGGTCATCTGAATGAAATGGTGCTCATCTGACCTGGAACATGGCATGATAGTGGCCATCTGAATGAAATGGTGCTGTTGACCTGGAACATGGCATTATAGTGGTCTTCTGAATGAAATGGTGCTCTGTTGACCTGGAACATGGCATTATAGTGGTCATCTGAATGAAATGGTGCTCATCTGACCTGGAACATGGCATTATAGTGGTCATCTGAATGAAATGTTGCTCATCTGACCTGGAACATGGCATTATAGTGGCCATCTGAATGAAATGGTGCTCTGTTGACCTGGAACATGGCATTATAGTGGTCATCTGAATGAAATGGTGCTCTGTTGACCTGGAACATGGCATTATAGTGGTCATCTGAATGAAATGGTGCTCTGTTGACCTGGAACATGGCATTATAGTGGTCATCTGAATGAAATGGTGCTCTGTTGACCTGGAACATGGCATTATAGTGGTCATCTGAATGAAATGGTGCTCTGTTGACCTGGAACATGGCATTATAGTGGTCATCTGAATGAAATGGTGCTCTGTTGACCTGGAACATGGCATTATAGTGGTCATCTGAATGAAATGGTGCTCTGTTGACCTGGAACATGGCATTATAGTGGCCATCTGAATGAAAATGGTGCTCTGTTGACCTGGAACATGGCATTATAGTGGCCATCTGAATGAAAATGGTGCTCTGTTGACCTGGAACATGGCATTATAGTGGCCATCTGAATGAAAATGGTGCTCTGTTGACCTGGAACATGGCATTATAGTGGCCATCTGAATGAAAATGGTGCTCATCTGACCTGGAACATGGTATCATAGTGGCCATCTGAATGAAACTGGTGCTCATCTGACTTCCAAGATGGCATAGTAGTGGCCATCTGAATGAAACTGGTGCTCATCTGACCTCCAACATGGCATCATAGTGACCATCCAAAAAATCTTGTTGCTGCTACTCCTTCATGAATGGTGGCAGAAACATAGAGTTTTAAGTTAAACACTTCTTGCAGCATTTAACAAGTTCTGAGCGAAAATTGTGCTGATCTGACCACAAACATATCCACACTTTTGTGAAGAAGTTTTGAAAACCAGACCTAATTGACCATGGGTTTGAGTGAGAGGTCATTTCTTGCATTTTTATACTTCACTGAGCTTCTGAACACAATGAAGTGTTCATAGAAAGTGAATTTTGACCAGACATTTGTATTTAGTTGAATTCCAATGGTTGGCACTCTGACCATGATTTTAAGGCCAATGGTCCTAATAAGACACAAGTATGAATTTTTATCAAAGCCAGTTTGTGGATATATTTCACGAATACTTTGAATGGTGGCACTTAAAAAGTAAGTTCTAACCCCAAAACATGTAATAGATTTAATGGAACTTGGGTATATGTTGATACTAAGCGGTACATGATTTTTTATCCATTATACCAAGTGTCAAATAATTTTATCCTACACTTACAGCTATCTTGTAAACATGTTAAGTTAGACATCAAAAATAATTTTGTTACCAAATTTGGTGTGTTGGAGTCTCAACAAAATATTGGAGAGAGTTTGAATACTCTCTAAGTTAAAAAAGAGTAAAAGGTCAACAGAAATGGCTTTATCTTGGATTCCTGGAAATTCTGTTATGCCAATAGAGTATCAGTCCCTCTGAAGAACTATTGTTAATGTTACTGTTGGTCTTGACTTGACCTACTCTGTCTAAAATGAGCTAGTCCTGGAACTGCCATTGAATAAAACTGAGAGGACAAGATCTTGTGAAACTTATACGAGAGATATTGACCTCTCTGTTTAGGGAGATGCAAAATCACAAATTATGGAATGTGTCACATTTTTCCTCATTCCAATCAACAACACCTTCAACTAAACCAAGTGATAATTAGGGTCTTCAAAGCAGTTTCACGGTCTGATGATCATCTTTACACTCACTTGTATTTTTTTTAGCAGGGGTAAAACATTTGTTATTTACATTCCAGCTTTGTTTTTCATCTGCACTGAACAATACACTTGAAGTTTTTACAAATTGTATGCACTACTGAAAGTTGTTACAAATTTTGAAATTATGGTTCCAGAAAGTTTAAGGGTCTGAATATTTACAATAATGATGTTATGTCAAAAATTGCAACTTTGAAAACAGGTATCCTACGAAATATGGGCTTTCATTGTTACCACTCAAATATATGCTTATGTCATCAAAATCTCAGACAAGTTTGACAATGAGCAATATCCAGGCATATTAACAAAATAATCTTGCATCTAATTGACTGAGCTTGATACCACTATGGAAGCCACATTTTTTATCCAATTTCAACCAAACTTGGAATATACAGTATGTTTATATCAGCAAAATCTTGAAGGGTTCAATATTAAATGTAATCCATGCATATTAATAAGGTGATAATGCAGCTGATTGCATGTATTCATGATCTCAATCATATTCAATAATGAGCATGAGCCAAAAATGACAATGAGGTGATCTTGGATCCGATTGGTTGAGTTTCATTATCTGGAGGACATATTTCTGATGTTTTTAAGTAGACTTGGAATATATGCTTACATCATCAAAATCTTGGAGAAGTTCAATAATGAGATTACCACTGGGGAAGTCATAATTCTGATCCAGGATCGGGCTTGATATATAGGCTTATATCAAGATAATGGATTGGTCCAATAATGAGCAAGATGCAAGCATGTTAATGATGTAATCCTGCATCTAATTGACTGTCTTGTCACCATATCTGTGATCTGATTTTGGCCAGACATTGGAATATATGCTTATATCAGCAAGATCTTGGATGGGATAAGCAAGATCCATGCCTATTAATGAGGTGATCTGGCATCGGATTGGAGAGTCTTATCACCATTCAGGAAGCCATTAATTCTGTTATGCTTTCATCTTATATCATCAAGAAATATAATTTTTAGGAGCAACATCTTCACATATTAATGAGGTAATTATTCATACAATTAGCTGAGCTTTTTAAAAGACCATATTTTGTTAGACTTTAATCAAACTTAGTAAATAGGCTCATTTTGTCAATATATTGAATAATTTTCATTACGACGAAGACCTATGTATTTATGAGGTGGTATTATGACTGATATGGAAAATTTATTTTGCCACTCTATTGACTGTAGTTTTTATCAGATTTGGTCAACAGCCTGTGTAAAAGAGTTTGAATATGAAAATTCATGCATACAATTCGATACAACCTTGCATCTGATTGGCTCAGCTTGTTAGCAACATGGCAACTATATCTTCTGACAAGATTTTGATTAAACTTGTTAACAATCTTGTATTCTTGGACATGTTTCATTAACAGCAAGATTTAAACATATAATGTGGTAATAATGTATCTTTTTGCCTGAACATATTACCACTCTAGAGACTGAATTCCAATTAGAGTTTGCTCCATCTTAAGCTTGTTATCCTTGTCATATTAATGAGACGCGTTGCATCTGATTTACTAAGCTTCTTACCTCTTTAAATCTTGAGACTATATTTCTAATCCAATTACTACAAAGGTCAATAAGTGGGTTTATATCAAGATCTTGCACAACTTTGATTATGAGCAAGATAGTGTGCACATTACTATTTAGAACACATTTTTGTAAGTATAGAGTAAAATAAGTAAGCTCAGCATGATATAAAATTTGGGAAAGTTTTCTTAGGTTGTGCCCTAATAATAATAATAAGCCAACTCTGTGAAATGGTCAACGTTTGTAAGGTGAGCAATATCTTGCCTGCTTGTTTTTGAAAGTTTTTGACTAGTGTTACAGCTGGAAACAATATATGATGGAATCTTGTGAAATCAAATAGTCTAAGAAGTTTCCGATAAGGGCATTATGAAATCAAATAGTCTAAGAAGTTTCCGATAAGGGCATTATGAAATCAAATAGTCTAAGAAGTTTCCGATAAGGGCATTATGAAATCAAATAGTCTAAGAAGTTTCCGATAAGGGCATTATGAAATCAAATAGTCTAAGAAGTTTCTGATAAGGGCATTATGAAATCAAATAGTCTAAGAAGTTTCTGATAAGGGCATTATGAAATCAAATAGTCTAAGAAGTTTCCGATAAGGGCATTATGAAATCAAATAGTCTAAGAAGTTTCCGATAAGGGCATTATGAAATCAAATAGTCTAAGAAGTTTCTGATAAGGGCATTATGAAATCAAATAGTCTAAGAAGTTTCTGATAAGGGCATTATGAAATCAAATAGTCTAAGAAGTTTCTGATAAGGGCATTATGAAATCAAATAGTCTAAGAAGTTTCCGATAAGGGCATTATGAAATCAAATAGTCTAAGAAGTTTCCGATTATGAAATCAAGTTGGCCACCTTCAAGAGGAAGGAAATGAAAAGTGATGATTCAGTTACTTCTGTGGGAACAAATTTTCATTGTCCTGCAAAAACAAAAAGGCCAGGGCCTGCATGCCAAACCCATCTTCAGAACATTGCTGAACAACTTTAAACAAAACCTTAATTGTTGATAATGCTGGTTGCGCCATCACAAAAGAGTCAGCTATGTCTCGCTTCCCATTCATGTGCACTAGACATCAATAACATTTTAGCTTGTACTTAAATTTGTGGGTTTGTGAAGTTGTTTTTTTTTTCACAGATGGATCATGTTTCATTGGGTCTAAAATCTCCTGGTCTGCAGGAACCAAACAATATAAATTTGAACCTTTAAAAAAATGGTGATTCTAAAGTAGTAACTCCTACCACCCCACCCACTCCAGAACCTCCATCTCAGAAAAGAAGGAGAAAAACACAACACAATGTAGTACAAGTATTTGCTTTATTTCATCAAAAGTCAGCAATACGTTACCAAAACTTAATACAAGATACATTTTTAGAAAGAATCCCACATTTAAAAAATTGATAAGAATATAAAAGTTTTTATTCACTTCAATGATGTTCTAGTTAAACTGTAATATGCTATCTGAAGTCATACCGCTGAACATTTCATCACATTCTTTTACAGCAAAAAATGAAAAGGCAATTTAAGTAACTTCAAATACAGATCTTAAAAAATCTGGAAAACAATTAAACACAGCAATGTTAATTTGACTTAATGGGAGATAATAACGGGTTTAGGCCAAAAGTGCAAATTATTTCTATTTAAATTATACAACAAAGAATGTAGTTTGAAAATGTATCGTGTTAAATTAAGTATTAAATATACAAGTTTTCTAATTTATTAAAACAATAATATATTTTGGTTTGTATCAAGGAAAAAAAATGCTTAAAATATCACAATATTTGAAAAAACACAAAGTACTTCACAAGTTAAATTACATCTTGAGGAAAATATTTTTAAAGTTGACAAGATAAAACAATCATACCTTTAGTACAGACAAGCAACATCCTGACTAATCCAATCCTACTGAATTCCGGTCATGCTGAATCGTGTCGTTTGAAACAAAATCTCTGTGAAACAGTAAGGCTTGCTTTCACTATAATAAATTTGTATCAATTGCTGTTTAGTGAACTTGTCTAGCTTTCTGGGTAAAATTGACAAATAGAAGAAAAGAGACTCAGCTAATCTCTCCAAGCAATCACTTTACAAATTAATAATTTGCAGATTTATTATTGAAACAGATGTGTGACGACTGCACATGCAGACCTCAATTTTATGTGGAAATTTGGATAAACTTGTCATCTTATGGTCACTGTCATTGCAACATCTTTTTGAGAAAAGCTTACAGCTCAAATTTTATATTCTGGTAGGGATAATGCATTTAATTTTAAGGCATATATGAGAAAAAAAATAATGCAATTAATTACCATCAAAACAACTTTTACACTGACATTTTTGAGTGTGAAGCTTCATAAGCATTAGCATTTCTATCAACAATATTTATTATGTTAAGAAAAGAAAAATAAGGGCAAAATCTACGGCACTAATAAAACTGACACAATGACAGTGCATAAGGAAATCACTGTTATCATTAGTAGACTTGTATCAGTATATGCCACTTATTGTACACTGATTTAAAGGGTGGCTGAGTGCAGTTATCTCCCCTAGTTAGCTGAGTTTGTGTAAGGAGGGGGAAGCTGGTCCACTGGGATCTTGATGGCATCCTCGTACTTAGGTGGCAGAAGCATCTAAAAAAACACAAATCACGTTGTAATCAAAAACTGAAAAGCTCAACTTTATTAAAACTCCAGTAGTCTACAGTAGCAATTTTAAACATTAATTATCAAACCGAACATAGATTGAGAGTCAAGTGACCTTGACAATGAAATGAAATCTTAACATTTTTAAGAACTTAACTTTTATTGGCACTATGGCACTATACAGCCAATATGGTGCTTACATCCATACATACAAACATACATACATACATACAATGAAAGGGCATAAAGACATTCTATATTCTTTTCTATGCTGTCAAAGTGAAGGTACCTAAAAGAGCGGAGAAAAAAAATCATTAATTTTATTTTAAAAATCATTGTTTTTAAAATCTGCTTAAGAACCTATTACCATTGTCCACCTAACAAGTCCTGGGTCAAAGTCACTGGCTCTGAGCAACCTTAGAGTGACCGCCAGTATTTCAAGCATAAATCAAGCATCAATAATTGCCTTGACTAGCCATTACAACCGCAGCCTCACATGACAGACCTGCCAAACCTGACGAGTCCGTCTCAGTAAGGCAGTTGAATTTTTTTCCATAAGATTGACCAGTTTTCAGTAAGGTGTAAAAAAATATCAATAACTGCTACTGTAAAGCTGGAAAACGTAATAAAAAGTTCGACAGCGACGATAAACATTATGTTCAACTGAAAAGTTTGTAAAGTACGCGTAGACTTTATTTACCACTAGTACAGTTGCACAAACTTTAGTTCCAAACCCTATGCAACTCAATGGCTTACTGACATCTCTCAACTTGACATAATTCTTGAAATTCTTTTTCCATTTCACATGACAACAATCATATCTCCCGCCACAAGACACTCAAATTGGCATGTGATGTTCAATGAACATAATTGTGTCCTTTCCAGCTTTTATTCACAGAAATCTGAATATTCCATTTTATTCTTCTGTGTTGATTATTAACACTTTTCTAGAGGCTTATTTTCCCAGTTGTCTTAAACATGCATCGCTTTCTGGATTCCATTTAAAAAAATTCTATAATCAAGTTTGATCATGCAGATGCTTGGCTGGAACAAACAGCTGTAGTTTAAAGCATCTGGGGTGCTGTTGTAAAGTTAGTCGGGTTCCCTGACAAATTTCATTAATTCTAATATGAAACCCAGATCCAAATCAAACACGGATGAACCTATTCAGATTTTTTGGCAACAAATTTTTTTCCGTAGTTTTTGCATGCATGCCGTTAAGTCCGTATTTTATGGGTGATTTTAGTAAGACTTGTGGCAAAATCTTAAGGGTTGGCAGGTCTGACATGAAAAGCATAAAGTATGCAGTTCACTCATCAGATTTATCAACTCATTTACATGGACCATGGAGTTACTCTGCTGAGCATAAGCATAAGTTACATGGTATGTGCAAGTGAGATACCAGAGATATCATAGGGTTGGATGATGAAAAGGGTATTGGCAAAGAAGACAAGGGCACTTATGTGCCTGAGATTTCTCTATCAAATACCGTTTGAATCCCCCACCCTACAATGTACCTGATATCGTATGAGAGAATGATGTCTAAATGATTTATTATTATGACTGCAACTTTCCTTCCAAATTTTTTTGTATGATTAGCTTTTACTTCTCCACTTGCCACGAGTATTTCCCTAGTGTGCCTCTTGCCCTAATTGGCACAAAATTGCTGCATCATCCAAATAATTACCTGAAAGCTGCCATCAATTTAAATTCAAACCAAATTTAAATTTGCAACTAAATTTAAATTACAACCAAATTTCATTAATCTAGATAAGACTGTACACACACAGCCAGAAAACCAGTGGTCATAAGCTAAATGCAAAATCTTAACCAAAGCCAGTAAAATGAGAAATATAGGATAAGGTAAACTGTTTTATACAGGTGTAATATGGATATATGTACAGTCATCTAACTGAATGATCAAGCACAGACAGTTAAAACACAAAACTGAACTCCGTCAGTAACATGAAACACAGGTCATATGGTGACCTCAAGATGTATCCCCTCACCAAATTTCATGATTCTAGATACAACAGTATGTATACCAATGTAAAAAACATCTGGTCATGAGCTAAATACCAGAAAATCTACACCAGTATGATCTGAGTCTGTTTTTGTTGTGTGTGGCACTAGAAGACATATATACAATCATCTAGTCTGATTTGTTGACATGAACAGAGCTTCAGAAATACACTAAAAATACAACATTTAACCAGGTCAATTAAATGTGACATATGGATCACAGCAACATACTTCTGTGAGAGGGTGTAGTCCTTCTCAAGATGCAGCTCATCACTAAGTTTCATAATGGATAATAATATGTATACAGTGTCCCAAAAACCTATATGGTCATTAACTTTATGCAAAACCTTGATCTAGATCAGTAAAATGTGAAATGGAGGTCACAGTGACCTGTTTTGTTAGATAGGTGTGGTTCTAAGAGAGATGCATACAATCATCTAGTTTGATAATTCAGTCATGAACAGACCTTGAGGAAAACAAATTACAATTTAATAAATCAGTTAAGTATGATTGGTGGGTCACAGTGATTCACTTTTGTAATGAGGGTATAATACTAGTCAAGATGCATTGCATCACCAAGTTTCATTATTTCTGGTATAACAGTACATATATAGTGTACAAAAAACCTTAGCTTAATGCAAACACCTAACCACGAATAAACAATTAATGCACATGTGTGTACAAAGTCAGCCCCTCAGATGAGAGTAGGTGCTAATAAACCCCCTCAAAACTGTTGCCTAGAACACATGAAGAAAGAACTGTTTCATATGTGTAGACGCCGATGCAGACTCAGACTCTGTGCATAGTACAATAGATCTCCTCAAAACTAATTTAATGAACTGGACAAGTAGGGCAAATTTTGTGGAAAGTGAGACAGCAATCCTCTGGGATATGGTAGAGTCTCTTCTCTGACTGGTATCATTATCTGCAGTTTAAACATATCAGTGTAGTCATCACAGATGGTCAGCCAAGCTCAAACATTTACCAAAATACAGGGCAAGATTTGGAACCTGGAAGTGAGTCTGAAAGGTTCAAAATTATCCCTCTAGTGCTCTTGCAAATGTTTAATCATGGCAAAGTGTGAATTCTTGTTATTCTTGTAAAATCAACCATCAAATTAATCAGCTTTTTATAAATTACCTATGAATTAAAGGTTTTCTAATCTGCACAAAAAATTCAAATATTTGAAATGGGATGACATATCTAACAGCAGAGTGCAGTCTCATTTTGACAGAATATTCAGTAAGGGCTGTTCCAGTAAAATATACTTGGTACCCAGTGAAGGCACTTTTAATTTAAAATGCATGGATGCAATTTAAAACTTTGTATCATGTTCATAGGAACTCTGAGTAACCAGTGTACCATAGCATATATTTTTCAAAAGTGCCTTCCCTGGGCACCATGTATGTTTAAAAGGAACAACCCACGGCAATCATTTGTTCCATTTAGGGATAGTGACTATGCTAAATAATGAGATATATATTTTACTCATTTTTGATCCAAGACAAGTTAAAATACCTTGAGTTGTATAACATACGTTAGTTGCCTATATCATTGGATCTGTCATATCATTAGCCCTTTCCTGTCATTACACTCTCTTTGCTTTTACAAGTGATACACTGCCATGCATCAACAGATATTACTTAACAATCTCTCTAAAGGCTGGACTTGGTCCTTATTATCTATCAAGAACTTTAAAGCTACTATAAACCTATGCTAAACACCACCTTTTTCCTGAACTAGTCACTTTTGAGGGTTACATTTTTTTTTCAATCGAAGGATCGCCTCTACTTTGAGACTATTTGTTTGGGTTCCCATTAAGACTTGTCCCAGTCCCAATGTATATTTCTTAATGAGTTAAATCTGAACTGTAGATAAAACTGGGACACATCTTGCAAATCCTTTTCTGCGGTTCAGTATTACTGCTTAAGATGAATTAATCATTATCACTCATTTAAACTTACCTCAGAGTCTGGGTCAACTCGATATTCACGCACCACATTTCTATTTGCATTCACGAGTTGCAGATACTTGTAGCAGGCCCAGACCATGCCAATTAGGTAGGCCTGAAAATATATAAGTATAGTAGTAACACTAATAATAACATCTGCTTGATGATACAGAAGTTATGTTTTACAACAATGGTTCTGCTGAACATTTCTTCTCTTATTCCTATATGTGTGACACAGTTTGCCATTAAAAGAAGCATGTGGGACAGACCCAACCCAAATAAGTACATTCATTGTCACCTTTATGTTTACAGTGTCATGAATGTCTTCAATGTTGTGAAATGTTTCAGTAATGAAAAAAATTGCTTGCCTATGAACAGCAATCCTTGTTAATATTTTTTTCTCTAAAATAAACTATGACTTTTCTCATTATAAAAACCCTTGGTATATACGATGTATTTCTAAAGCTAAATCGATGATGACCGTACACGATGTTTTTTGCTACGATATTTCTTAGCCAAAAGTGGGAGATATACCTTGGTGTTGGATAGGGACCTACCAGATGCACGATCAAAATTTGGTGGCAGGAACTCTCCAAAGCCTTGTTCCTACTACAAATTATGACCCCCAGGTAGGAGTTCCCTATTCCACATCAATGTATTTGAAGGCTTCAGTTATTACATATGATACGCTTCAGACAAGATAATAAATGATTTCCTAGCAGTATATCTGTGTCAAAGGGTATGATGCTTTACTGCTGGAAAAGAATATCCAGGAATCCAAGATAAGTTGGTTTCTTCTGTACTTTACGTTTTTTTGGCTAAGTATTTCACCAGTTGATGTGATAACCCTATATACGCATTGGCCTATCGAGCAGGCATTTCTGTGCTTTGGATCTGTGAATTTCATTGGATGTGGTGCAAGCCACTGCTTCCAATCAAAACTAACTGGTTCAAATTTGAACACTATTCCTAAATGATCGAAACAAGGGGAGCACACAACATGAATAGACTGATAAATAAGCAATTTTCCACTGCTGATCCGTGTTTGCACAAATACCTTTCCCTCAAATAGACCTGTAATGGCTTCCCTCAGGCACACAGTCATACTTTCAATGTTAAACTTACAAAGTATCCTTCCTGGGTCAATTGCCTCCACCATTTTCGGCCGATGCACAATGCACCCTGCTATTGGTTACCTGGCATTACATACTAAGGTGGGCAACTCATGAAATCAAATAGATGTTGTTAGGACAAATCACCAATACATATGTTCGATCTGCCAAGGTATAGATAGGGTTGTCATATTGGAACCTTGGCTATTGAAGATAGAGAAACTCCAACATACTAAATTCAGCAACAAAAATATTTTCTTAAATGTCAAATTTAACATGTTCACAAGCAACCTGTAAATGTAGCACAAAATTCTCTGTCATGGCCTTTGACCTTGAACTTGATATTATGGATAGAATCTCAATGAATCTGTCTCAGACGGAAAAAAAATAAATGAAGTTATTCACATGGCATCATTCAAATGATATCTGCTAATATATCCACAACCTAGGTTCAATTTTAAAAAATCCATTCCTACCTGCTTTGTGTTGTCATATTCACAAGCCAGTATAGTCAAAAACTAGGGTGAAGACCTTGACCTTAAATCAATGTCAGAGTACAAACTATGGTCTTGTTCCATACATGCCAACCCCTGGCGAGGAAAAAGTGTAATCCAAGTGGACAAAAAGAGTAATCTGAGCAGAAAAAGAGTAATCCACATATAACATAATAAAATTCAATGCACGTGTGTACAAAATGATGTATTTACCCCTCTGGTTTTTTTAACATCAAGTACTGCTTCAAGTTTTCATATTTTGAGCTTTAAAAAGCAGCAGACTTTCATATTGCATTTCAAAACACTTTGTACCAGCTGAGACTATGAATGTTTTGCACACTAACAGAGCACTAAGTGCTGGGTTACAGAGCCTGGATCTGAATTCAGTTTTATTTTTGTTAACAATACTGAACAATCTCTCATTGGCAGCATTATAATGGTAAAGAACCAATATTCCTTTCATAAACTGACAAAGAAGAGGAAATTTCTATTTTCCAGTTATTGGGTCTTTTAGCTGGGAAATAAGGTGTCACTGCACATCAACTCTGTCCACATGAAGTACATTGTCAGGTAGAATGCCAACCTGATACTTTAGGAGTTCTCCTAATTTATCGGCAGCCTTTCCTCCAGCAAGGTGCATGATATGACAGGGACATCCTGATATGTACAATGATGGAGACATTTTTCAAAATATATAATGCAACTCCTTTATGAATTCCAGTCATCACTGATGCGTTATCAGCTGAAAACCCCAGACAGTTCTGCCAACTTATGTTTATTCAAAACATTATCAAACAATTAGAAAATGTTTTATCCAGTGGAATCTGCTGTTAATTCTGGTAATGAAAGAAGAGCAATCTGACCTTGCCCATTTTCGTTGTCAAAGTCTCTTACACAGACTGGGTACAACTTTTTGTCATCATAATCACTGCTCCTGTCTGTTGCAATAATAAAGGGCCCAATTTTCATGGCTTCTGCAATTTTAAGTGATGTACCTTCTGCTAAACACCTAACAATATTAGATGATTTTGTTCTTGCACATGCATATTTTCCGCAATTTTGGCATCAGGAAGCATCCGTTTGAACAAAGGACCAACGTTGTATTCTACCACTAGGGGTAGTCCGTGTTCTATTAAGAACTCGGTAATTAACGCCCCTGCATTTATAAAATTCGTTTCCACAATTCAGTTCTGCTGTAAAAAAAGTTACCTTAGTATTGGAGTTAGTAAAACGAGATAATTCAAGGCGTCTTTGTTTTACATTATGACCAATATTAAAATCCTTTCCACACAGCCTGCAATGGGCATGAAGCTACCCTAGAATGGAACACTGTATTGTGTAATTCATGTATTCATCTTTGAATCAGTTTTTTGTTTTTTTCTAATCCATCTGTGAAATCATTTGAGAAACATTTTTGCTGTAACATACGCATTGACTAGAATAAATCTGATTTGACTTTTACTGCCAAATACCTACAGAATGGTTCTGTACCTCATATGATTTATAACAAAGAATATGTGAGCAAAGATTAAAAATTAGAAAACCAGTCTGTTCTCTCCTAACTAAGCCAGACAGCTGCTATAAATAGAAACCAAGGTCAAAAGTTTGAAAGTACAAACCAGCACGTTTCTTGGAAATAGAGCAGCTGCTATAAATAGAACATAATACTGTTAGGAAAGTGAACACTAGTCTACGGACAAGTGTACTCTTATGTCATAGTTACACAGAAGCCGTCTTTTCTGTGCGATTAGTGGGATGTTAATAAAAATGAGAAAACAAATTATTATTTTTTTTTGGGAGGGGGATATACCGAAAAGGCATAATCCAAATACATTTACACGTAAGGCGTAATTTAGTGAAAAAAAGCGTAATGATTACGCCAAAAGCGTAATGGTTGGCATGTATGTTGTTCACATGAATTAAACTAAACATCAAGTCAGGTCAAAATTTTATTGTCTATGCATAAATCACTGTGTTCATAAACTCAGCGATGAAAAGAAATGCAAGCAATGATCTCAACCTGACCTCAAGGTCAGTTAGGTCTAGTTTTCAAACTCCTTCACAAAGTGTGAATATGTTGGTGTTCAGATTGGCACAATTTTCATTCGGAAGCAATGAGGTATAGCAATGAGTGTTTCATTTCAATGCAACCATTCTTGCAAGTGGAGTAGTAATAACAAGATTTCTTCTAAGGCCACTATGGTGCCATGTTGGAAGCCACATGAACACCATTTTCATTCAGAATCATCTATATATTGTTACATCTGTGTTACGGAAAAAATCCCATGTCAATACGACCATCTGATCAGTAGATGTGTAGATTTTCATGATAGCTGTCAAGTATGGAGGTCAGATTAGCATTATTTTTATTATGGAAACAATTATATATTGCAGGAAGTAGTAGTTATTACAAGGTTTTTCAAAGTTTCAGAGGTCACACTGGTGTTTTTTTCATTCAGAATCAACTACTTACAGTGTGACTGTTTTAGTGAAAACCCCATTTTGATACAACTACCCCTTCACAAGGAGTAGTGACGAGATTTTTAAACTGTTTGCCTTTGGTCAGCACAATTTTCATTTACAATCAACAAGTCATCATGTCTTTTAGTGAAAATCACATACCTATAAATCATCTTTTTAGGAGAAGTAGTTAGAATAGAATTTTCAAGTATGGCTACCATGATGGCTATACTGGAGGTCTGAATGGCACCGCTGTATGAAAATATAATAAACCTATGAAATTGCTTCCCCTGATTCACTAGCATTAGTGTAATGTTAATAAAGGTGGCCATATTATATGTCCACCAGGTACCATTTGCATTTAATGGCAACTTGATAACAGGAAGTCTTTTAGTGAAAAAATCCATGTCGATACAACTCTCCATTCAAGAGAAGTAGTTGCAAGATTTTCAAAATGGCTGCCATGGTGGCCAAACTGGATGAAAGATTTTGCACCATAAACTCAAGAAAATAATAAGTATTTAAGTCAAAACTCTACGTTGATATGACCATCAGCTTGGGAGGAATAGTGATAACAAGATTTGAAAGATACTGGATGTCAGAAAAGGAACATTTTCATCTAGAATCAACTTGATATCATGTCTTTCAGTGAAAATCCCATGTTGATATGACCATCCATACAGGAGGTGTAACAAGAACAGGAGTTTCAAGATGGCTGACTGAGGAGTACCAAACAATCAGACCTTGGGATGACTATGTAAAGTTTCAAGGTAACTGTCCTAAAGTTTTTTAGGAGTAGGGATACCATACTTGTGGTAATGGACAGATGATGGATGACAGATAGGCAATGGACAACAGACCCCGGCTTAAGCTATTTGGTCAAAGACCAGGAAAATTAACAAGCCAGCAACATTTCTGTATATTTTTCAATGGATAAGACTAAAGTTTACACTGCCAATATGAACCTTCAACCCTAGCGTAAAACAAAGGGCCATCTATAAAGTCAGCTCAAACTGACTTCTGCAAGTTTCAAGCAAAACGAAGTTGTTTCTGTTTCATTTTGAATTCAAATACAAGATAACTATGCCTTTACAGCACAAGTTTGTAGGACACAACATTTAAGCAATACAGAGTAAACTTCTGAAAGATCACAGTGATCCCAGGTGGCTGCTTGAGGGAAGCACATGGATGTACATACATGAGATATGAAATGAAAAGCTCTATATTAAACTTTTAAGGAGATAATGCCATAGTGCTTAAAACCAATCTTTGCCTTCTTGTTTTTGATGTCTGTCATTAGCATTAAGGCACAAGACATTAAAAATGTTAACAAGATTTCCAGATTGCTCTTTTGGACATAAACAGCTAAATAAACTGGCAAAATGAGCTTTATTTATTCTGCCTGGTGCATTTGTTACTTGTACACCTTCCATGATTTCAGAATCTCACAAGGTTAATAAAATCGGCCACAAACTCTCCTTTTTTTGACAAATGTGCCAAGAAATGAATTAAGAACATCACTGTGGTATTTCCTGGTGGTACATGTGATACCAGGTAATCTATCAAATCTGAAACTTTCAGATCTGTACAATCTGGGAATCCTGCAAGATTATAAACTGTTATGGATCTTAGAACTAACCCTTACGTCAAAGATTTACATTTAATGCTATTGCATCCTCATTTAAACACTTTTATGCCACACAATTTCTTCCTCTTAATGAAGTACCTCCCAGAGATAGTTACATATAAATGATGCCTTGCTGGACAAATTGTTTATAATAAATATTTAGATTCAATAATAAAAGTATGGACATATTACTGATAGCCACATACCTTGAGGGAGAGGAAAAGGAAGAAGACAAGGACAAAGAGCAACATCAGCCACTGTTCATCCATCTCCATCAGGCGCCGAGACAAGGCACAGTCACCCTAGGAAAAAAATAGTGTACAACTCAATTTGATTGCCAATTTTCTTACTTAAAAAACATGAACATTAAAAATAGCTGAAATTGTGAATACAACATAATGTAGACTTTTTTTTTTTTACTTGAACTGGAAAAGGAATAATCTTTACTAAATATTACATAACCTAATACAGTCCTACCCACTTATATTGACATCACTTATGTCGACAAGCCGCCTATTTCGACAAAAAAGCAAAGTCCCGGTCCCTTGGTCTACTATTACTACCAAAATTGTCATGCTTATGTCGACGTCAAGATAAAAAAATAAACGTACATGTCGACAGAAGCCCTTGGTCCCAGCTTGAACAAATCCTTTGTTTTCTAATTGATTATGTCGACAAGCTGCCAGTTCCGACCCATTCTTTGTTCAACAATTAGCTGATCTTGCCGCCAGGCTTTAATTTTACTGCCTTATTATTTATATCGACCAGCTGCCAGTTCCGATCCAAACTTTGTTCAACAATTAGTTGATCTTGCCGCCAGGCTTTAATTTTCTCGCCTAATCATTTATGTCGGCAAGCGGCCAGTTCCGACCTGTACTTTATTCAACAATTAGTTGATCTTGCCGGCAGGCTTTAATGTCGCGGTCGGATAAAAAAAAACAACAGGCTTTTGTTTGGTCCTATAAAGTTGGCCTCTCGCGGCGACTTAAATAAAAGCAATGAAATCTGATCTGATTCTTGCATTTTCCAAAGTGATCGGTGATTAAAACAAGTTTATTGCGCTGTGAAAGTTTCCTTTTTAACTTTATTTATATTTACGATGGCTACCAACGGCAGTGTAAACGCAGATTAAATTTACAGTCTCTGGAAACTAAATATCTGGCTGTTAAGGAAGTTGAGGGTGGGGCATCTCGCAAAGATGTCTGTGAAAAATTTTAAATGTATTGAGCAGACATTGTTACAATATTGTATTGTAAGAACCATTTTCTTATAATACCTTATTAGCATGTGTCAATGTATACAATATTATGCCTTCATTAGTCATATCAGCCGCATATCTCTTGTTCGCTTTTATGTACTTTTCACGATGACTTCTGTACCTAAATACACGTACTGTTTAAACCAACTTGTTGACAGGTTTTCATTTCCCTGTGAATAACCCCATCTCCTTGGTAGCCTCAGTAAGATGGGAATTGACTGATCAAAATCTAGGCCAATTTAAGTGCATGTACTCCAAGCGTGTAAATAACAACTAGGCAACCATGTGCTTATGCCGACATTGCATAATCATAGTGAATGTTTTTCATATCAGGATGTGACTGATGCAATATTTTATTGTGGATTTTATTATACAAAGGTAACCAAAATGTAGTTTGTCAATATACAAGTGTATCTGACACTGTTTTTTTTCTTCATGTAATCAAAATTTGCATTGTTTGGTTTCTCAAAGTGTAAATGATACTGACGACAGGTCACCCCTTACTGACGAATTTAACTTGTATCTTTTTTTCAGTATCCCCCCCCCAACACTTATCTCGACATCCGCCTATGTCGACAATATTTCCTCGGGCCCGAGGATGTCGACATAAACGGGTAGGACTGTAATACATGAGCACACAAGTAACTTTAATTTTTTGCAACATTACAAGCAACATTAATTTTTAGCAACTTTACAATCCTGTACAAGCAAAGTATATTACTGTAACTACTAAATGTTATACAAGCATGAAAATAAACAACTACTGTAAAATCACTATTTTTCATGAAATACCATTTATATGCACTTGTGAGTGACTCCAACTCCATCACAGACTCTAATATACCATTACATGATGTGCTGGCAGATCAGGGTCTATGTTGTTTGTTCTACTGTGAATATGGCCATCCATTCAGGCTGAGAAGAAATAACAAGATTTAAAGATGGTGGCCATTTTGGATGTCAAATATGAACCATTTTCATTTATAACCAAATAGATATCAGTGTTTCATATGGTTCAGATTATGTCCAAGATGACTGCCTTGATGCCTGTCTGAAATTCAGGACTATTCAGGCCATGCCAATGAATGGCCACATTACTTAGCTGTTTTATTCTTATTAATAACGGACTTGTTTGTACATGTAATACAGAAACTATGATTGTGTGAATTAAATGCAATTTTGTCATTTACATAAATAAATTTAAATGCAACTTGAATTTCTTAATTAAAAAACTAAACAAATCCACAAAAAATTTGGTTCAGTCAAATGATTAAAAAAAATGTAACTCATTAATTATGTGCTGATGCATTATCTGGCTGCTTTCCTGCCAGCAACACTTAACTTCTGTAATTAATAACATTCTTACATGACATGATTTACCATATATTAGATTAAATTTTACTTTAACCAGTTCTTATTCAAAATATCAAACTTAAGGCAGAGACAATACTGACCTTCACTAATAATGGTGAATACTGGTCAGTATTCCTAAAGATAAAAATTTACATTCCTTCCTGGAATTTTCTTGGAAAAAAGTTGCTTCTATCTGCCCTATTTTTGTTTGGGTCAAAGTTAAACTGACTCAAAACTTTTACTTTTTTCAGTCAAAAAATCTGATAAATATTGTTTTACTTTTCTTAAAAGTCTGAATAGAAAATAAATACTATTTGAAACTCCAATAAGCTCAAAAGGATACTATTTATAGATTTTCTATATATGTGATTTACTGTATGCTGGTGAATGATATTCCTAGACTATTAACATTTTTTGTTTTCAAGTTGTTTATTATGGTTTACAAACATGTGTTCAAATGTGGTAGACACATCTGACAATATAATGGAAATATACCATGTTAATAGATAAAGATTATTTACTGAATGCTTTTCATGTACAGCCTGAGTATTTTTCTTTTCAATAACCAGATACTGAGATTAGTAAATTGACCATGAAGGTACTTCGAGTCCTTGAATATAGATTAGTTTAGCATTAAAATTCGAGTCCTAGAATATATATTATTTCAGCATTAAAATTTGAGTCCATGAATAATGATTATTACAACATTAAAATTTGAGTCCTTTAATACAGATTATTACAGAATTAAAATTTGAGTCCTTGAATACTGATTATTACAGCATTAAATTTGAGTCCTTGAATACTGATTATTACAGCATTAAATTTCAGTCCTTGAATACTGATTATTACAGCATTAAAATTTGAGTCCTTGAATACTGATTATTACAGCATTAAATTTGAGTCCTTGAATACTGATTATTACAGCATTAAAATTTGAGTCCTTTAATACTGATTATTACAGCATTAAATTTGAGTCCTTGAATACTGATTATTACAGCATTAAAATTTGAGTCCTTGAATACTGATTATTACAGCATTAAAATTTGAGTCCTAGAATATATACATAATTTCAGCATTAAAATGTAAGTTCCTGAATATAGATTATTACAGCATTAAAACCTGGTATATAAGGGAAAAAAATAATCAATATCTGATCATAGATATGGCCTCCAGAGTGTTTACAATCTCAATCACATGCAATATGACTTCTTAATAGATGTTGCTCATAATCAAACTCCTCTTAGATCTTGATGATAAAAGTAGTCATACCAAAACTCATCAAAATCTGACCAGTACTATGGCTCTAAAATGTTCATAAGCTTAACCAAGAGGATGCAAAATCCCTTCATTACTATACATGGATGTCACACTATTCTAATTCATTCAAGGTCTTGGTGATGTCAGAAATCTGATCAGAAATGAAACCTCTAGCATTCACTAGCAGTGTTTGACAGGCTAAATGTTATGTCATAATCTGACTTTAGCTAGGTGAGCTAAAGATGAAGCTGATGAAACAAAACCCATAACAAGTATATATACCTCTATGAGACAATGTTCACACCAAATCAAAGCAAAATATTGCTAATGGTTCATCTATGCATGTTACAATAATCTTCTATTTCTGGAAACTGACTGAAAAAGGGCCATAACTTCATAAAATTGAGACATAAAAAGATGGGAACTGTAAAAGATGCATGTACATGCAGTCGATAATTCATCAACTATATGGCATTTAATTATGTTTAAAAGTTGCTTGTGCACTGCAGCAGATAGTTCGTCAAACCTATGGCATTTAATTATGTACACAAGTTGCATATGGATGCATTAGACAATTCATAAAACCTATGGCATTTAATTATGCAGACAAGTTGCATGTGGATGCATTAGACAATTCATAAAGCCTATGGCATTTAATTATGTATACAAGTTGCATGTGGATGCATTAGACAATTCATAAAACCTATGGCATTTAATTATGTATACAAGTTGCATGTGGATGCATTAGACAATTCATAAAACCTATGGCATTTAATTATGTATACAAGTTGCATGTGGATGCATTAGACAATTCATCAACCAAATGGTATTTAATTGCAAGTTGCAGAGCTATGATGATTACAAGTATAGACCGAAGGACAGATGGAAAAGGTGTTTACTATATGGTATCCACATTTCAATGCAGGGCCCTAATAATTATATATCTGGAACTGTCTCTTGAATCTGTTAGACCTTACCAATCCCTGTTGCTGTATCCACAGCTTGATGTTGGGCGCATAGGAGAAGTATCCCACCACACTGAGGCAGCTCAGGCAGAAGTCAAACACTTGCAGGCAGAAGAAGGGCATCAGGTATCCTGGACGATTCTGAAAATTTCAAGAATACATTTGGTACTTAAAAACAAATGGAACTATAAGTTTATTCATCAAATCCTAACAGCTCACTACAGAACTTGAAAACAAACCCAAATGCCAAACCTCACCACAACATGAATGTCCATGGACATAACACTGCATGCCTTACCACAGACATGGTGGGGCACAACAATAAACTTCTTGGAAAGCATCCTTTTGGGGCTCTTGTTCTCTGAATAAGTGCAACAGTATGAAAATGATTCAATTTTTGATAACTGCACAGTACTTGCAAACACTACCATGGTAATAAAAGTAGCACCAAACAGTTTCATGTGATTAGCCATGGTGTCCATTTTTAATTGTAGAGACATCTTACTTTACCTCCATGTTTCTGCCGTTATCTACAGTGGTACCAAAACTTGTATGTATGATTGTCGTGTTGAAACACATACATGCTACCCAGGTTGCAAGATTAAGCTTTGGCCTACAGTGTGCATAAGCAGCTCCCCATTGAAAAGACATGACAAATCCATTTGTCCATTGCCAGGTGTTACGTGTAGGCTCGTACAATAACAACAAGAGAAAAGAATGAAGGCAACACGCTTTGTATATTTTAACAAAATAATTTATTTCCCTAGAAAACAATGTAAAATTGGAAAATAGGACTTATGGTTTGTGAATATAATCCAAAATTTAATCCTAAGAATGAAAAATACAAGTCCTATCACTAAATAGTTCTATTAGAATCCAAGTTCGAATCTCGACGACGTTCCAATATGGAAGGTGATGACGTCAGATGTGGTCCTTGTACAAAATAGCAACAATTCCTCAACTGAATCACAGTTTATGTTTCCAAATAATTCCAGAATAAATTTCCACTGAATTTCTTTCTCCCAGAATTTATAAAACAGTACACTTGTTTAGTTTTCTAGAGAATAAATTATTAAATTGCAAAAACAGATGAACTTCAAAAACAATCTGGTTTCAACAATAAAATAACCTATCCGGCCTTCTGGGTATCAGGAATACAACTGATTGATAAGCACTCGGGAAGAGTATTATATCTACCCTAATTATCATCCCGTTCTCGCAAGACAGACTACGAGGTTTTCCTAACACTTGAAACACTCAATAAGAAAATGCAATTTGTCATGTAGGAAGAACCCCTTTCTACTATCACTCTGAAACAAAATTAAAAAATAACACATTGTTTATCCAGACTAGACAAAATGACCTTGGCAATAGCCAATCATTTTAGCGTAGCGCTTACACTACCGTGGACCAAGGTAAACTAAAAATATTGCAAATGTAATACGTTTTACGTCTTAGATAAACAGAATTACTGAAAAAGAATTTTGAATCCCTGCAATAATCATTAAAATAAAATGTAATGAAACAAAAATAAAATAAGAAGAGGAATTTTGAAATTAACACACAAGCAATTTAATTACATATACGTAACACAGGGCACAACAAATCCACTTGCCCATTGCCAGGGCACAACAAATCCACTTGCCCAATGTGCAGAACAAACTCAAATTCACTTTGGGCAAGTTCAAGCTTGCAAGGTACTGGTATGTGCAGGTCCATAAATTGGAGAGACAGGTCATATTCACTTCATAATGCTTTGTGTTCTGTAAGTTTATACTCTGCCACATTACATATATATACACTTCTGTTTTCATTCATCTACCAGAAATTTTATTACGTAAATGACCCCCGTTTCATTTCACACAATACTCTGTTAAGGTCACTTCCATTTTGCAGCCAATGTCAAGGTCAGTTTCACAGTTTCTCTTGCATATAAGATAATGTAAATATTTACTACTTTATGGAACTTGTGACAAATTTTTATATTTAAACTTCCCAGTTATATTTTTATCCTAATATTTAAGTATACAGGAATCTCTGACTTTCATACCTAATTTTGCCAAAGGCAGTTTGTGATTAAGCCCTAAAATGTGCCAAGCTTGCTAACTCTCAAAAAGTCAGATCAACAAAAGATTGTTTTCATGCATATCACCAATTTCAAACAGGCTTGGTAATAACTGGAAAAAAAATACAACTTGAGATTTCTTTGACTGGTCTGTTTGGAGGCACTCATCTGTAATTTCTTTAAAAGCACAATCAATGTACCCACAAGTTGTGTTTATCGTCAATTGTTTAGGTGCCAACCACTGAATTTTCAAAAAGGGGACTGGAATTTATTAAAATATATTTCTGGACCCCAAATAACTTCATAAGAATACTCTTGCTCTGATTTGTATATTTAGATAATAGAAAAAATATATCCTGGTTGAAAAGAAAGTTCCAGCCTGGCCCCAACCTTTTAGTACAATTTAAATAGTTTCCCTTTACATAACAATCACAGGATGCCCAAACACAATTATTACCTGCTAACTGTTTGGAAAATACTTAAATAGATTAAAAAAGTTTTTTACCATTCAATTGTGTATACAAACATATCACAAAATGTTTGGAATTCATTATTGTTGGTGTAATTCAAAAGATGAGTCTGCTAGTATATCAAGGCAAAAAAACAAAACTTGATACAGTATTTACTGCATGTTTTCGGACGGCAAAAAATAATTACTTTTTTTGTTGTCCGAATACATATTAAATTCTTTAATTAGGTGTCCGAAAACAAATAGGGGAAAACAAATGTGTCCCCCCCACATCCGTAATGAAGTTACAATTAGCTCACATGACGACGTGCTACCGTGAAGCAAAACAAGTATTTTGTCTAACACCATGGAAAGGATAATGAATGAAAAACAGGCATTACTTGCCTATTTTGTCTATTTGATACATGTCCATCCACCAGAAAATGCAGCCATACATGTATTTGAGCCACGACTGTGTGCGTATTTTCCAAAATAACCGCCATATTAGTAATCGTGCAATCCAGTTTAACCCTTTACTAGCCTAATCAGTGATCAATAAAATCTACCTTACAAACGCATGCAAGCTTTAGTCTGTGTAATTAAGACATTAATATAAACTAAATAAAAAAAAAAATTGGAATTATAATTCTGAAGATATTTAAGACAGAAACATTTTAGGATTGAGTGTAGAAATACCGGTACATGTATGAGTGCTAATCTTAGAGCACCAAGGATGAGAGGCTCCATATGGGGTGAGTGTTGTAAGCACACCTAGGAAGGGTAAAAATAACAAGCAAGTTGCAATATATGAGTCGTTAATATATGCGTATTTTTTTTAAAATAAAGGTGATCTATTTGTTGTGGTTCTCTCTTCTTTTTGTTTCCCATCTAGCCGAGGGTAGCTTCGAAATGAGTAGAGCCTGCCCACTCGAAACAATCGACTGCTCAAAGATTGTTTTGATGCATGTTGGAGATTTCACGGTGTCTAGGTGATAATTGTTCCTACAATAATTTGTGTGATTTCTTTGACAGGTGTGTTCAGAAATAAAGGGCAGCCATCTGGATTTCGTTAAAAGAGCACATGATGTACCAAACATGTTGAACCAACAATCAATATTTATCGTCTACAAAGAGGTTTATTACCTGTAGAACAATAACTACATTTAAACCCGTGGTACATAATGCCTCGGGGATAAGGGGTTTGTTTTGTTGCACGATGCCAATGAATTTACTAATCCATACTGACTCTCTGATGTATTGTTTAATGATATAAAGCAGGGATCATGGTTTCTAATCAAAGCCATAACTGTCACACCTGCGTGAAGTGGTTTTGTGTGTAACGATGTCTACACTGACAACCAATCCATGGAAGTTCGTGATCACATTAAATAATTGCCAACCAAATGAAGCGAACTTTGTATCAGTTAAATTAACGGCAAACACACTGTGAATTTTACTTTAAAACAAAGCAGCAGATCTTCTTAGATTGTGTCCGAAAACATAAATTGTAGAAAAAATTATAGTGGAGCAACGTCCGAAAAATTACAAGGCATTCAAATATTATATTTGCCCAAAAAAAAAACATGTCCAAAAACAATGTCCGAAAACATGCAGTAAATACGGTATGTTAAAAACTGATAATTAAGTTAACAGTTTTGTTCTTGGTTATGTTCACTTGTTCAGCTCAAGGTCTTTATCTAAACCTCTCTCTCTCTCTCTCTCTCTCTCTCTCTCTCTCTCTCTCTCTCTCAAAAACCCTGCTACTTACAAAACCCTTATCTATCTATCTATTTACCTGTATATCATTCTATATCTCATCTAACTATATATGCATTATAACCTTTCCTTTTTTTCTCATCTATGTATCCATCTACATGTACTGTCATATATCTTTATTGATAACTTTGTTCACTGCTAAAGGTTTAATGTGCAAACAAAGACAAACAGAGACCAAAACCCATTATCTGCAAAACAAATAAAACAACTTTCATGAAAACATCGCATATTTTATCTTGTTATATTCTGGGGCAAATGTTCACAAGCCCTGCCATTTTGCTGTTTTTACTTGTAGTTAAGGCATTTGATTTGTAACTGAAAGGTGTGGGTTCGATACTCACCATAGGATTAGCCCTGATCAGCTACTATGTAACCTTGAGCAAGACATGTACTTGCCTAAGCACAATATAAGCAAGTTGTTGCTATGCTGTACAAGGGAACAAAATCTTTCCTATTAATTAAAGTATGATCAGGCACAAAATTAAATAGGACACATTTCATATTTATATCTGTATAGGTTCTTTGCATGGTTAAAATGCTGAGTTCTGGGGATTTGTACAGAGTTGAGGACAGGGTCACATTGGTTGGTGTGACTCAAATGGCATTACTCATAGAAGGATCAGCTTCAGTTCTGAAGTGCCAATCTTGTATCTGATTCAGTTTCTCCGTTCTCTGAACAGTTTGAGAACATGACATGTCATGTACATACTGATGGTTATGGAGTTAAATTTTATAGCAAGTGGTTTCAAAAGTTGCATGGGGTCCAACCTCAACCCTGACCATTGTTGAGAACTGTTGGGTGTCACACCAGTTTTGATGCAAAACACATAGGAATAAAGGAACTTTACCATTAAAATATAGGAACATTATAGAAATGTTTAAAAAATACAGGAATTTTATAGGAATCATTGCACATTTGTATGCATGTGTCAGTTATGAAAATGTAAATGCTTAAAACCAGCAAATTTTGATGCAAGATAATGGTGCAGATAAACCCCACTATAACATGTTTCATCACAACATGAATCTGGATATAGTATGGCCATGGCATATATGCAAAATTTTATACTAATGTCACCAGCTGCCTTAAGTACTACAAAGTTCTAGTGCAAAAATAAACAAGCGCTTCATTTAATAATTTGGCAACATGTTATATTCTTGAAGAAAAAAATATTAATCTTGATTTATTAAAGCAGTCTACTCCATAAAAAGCTGAAAAATAGTTAATCTAATAATTGTCAAACCATCAATAATAAAGCCAATAAGTCTTCCCTTTGTTTGTATTCAATGCATCCTATAGTTGTTTCTCAATAGCCAACAAATGTTTCCTCAGTCATCTGGCTTGCTCAATCAAACAATGCAGCACTTTAAAAACATTTCTCACCTGAGTAATAAATCAATTTACTTGAATTAATAAATCAAATTATTTACCTGAATTAATAAATCAATTAATTTACCTACCTATTTAAGGGAAAACAACAGACCACAAATGTCTGCTCCATCAACCAGCATTCATACCCACAGAAACAAGTTGATCCCTGAACTGTCTGGAGCAGTTTTTTGGTTACTGCAACACACACACACACACACAGACACAACTTTCATCCTTTTTATTTTCTGCGCAGACAGCAGCTTTAAAGTGATTGTGTGCTGGAACAGAACCATTTAAGTTGTAGAAGTGGACAGATTTGCATGATCACAGTGATGTCATTAGGTGATGAGGTCCAGGGATTTACCCCACCTATATTCAGTAAATCAGCGATCGCTTTTGAAGACAAAAACTATAAAAACCAAAGCTCTCCAATTTTTGGTGGAAAACCCTTGTACTTGTAAAACTAAAGAACACACTGATTACTCCCTGCTTTTGCTCTGCAGTAGTGCAAGGTGATAGTTCTGAATGAACATTTTAATGAATATTTTCGGGTTTTTCAAATTTATTTTACCTCTGTTATTTAGAGAATGATGAAACTGTTTTCATGGAACTCACTCTTTACACATATAAACTGAATGGTTTATTCCCAAACTGGGTTCAGGCAAGTAATACACACCTGCTGAATTCTATCTCAGGAACTTTAAGATGTCAATACACTTGACATCCTGTATGAATTTCAAGCCTAAGTATGT
Source organism: Megalonaias nervosa (assembly GCA_016617855.1). Lineage (NCBI taxonomy): Eukaryota > Metazoa > Mollusca > Bivalvia > Unionida > Unionidae > Megalonaias > Megalonaias nervosa. The sequence continues at coordinate 41,582 of JAECUM010007658.1, read as the reverse complement.
TTTTTTTTTAGAAACTCCCATCGTCTGCATTTTATTGTGGCAGACATCAGACCCTTTGGACATGTACAGTAAATATGAAGGTTTCAGAAAATATATTTTCACAATTTAGTGTGAGTGTATTAGAGAGGAATTAAGTATTTGGTTTCTAATGCATCTAGCAGCAAAATTCTAGAAATTATGCTTCTTTGTGCACATTTTTGATGAAATTACTATTATTGATACAGCTTGTGAATGAGTACACAAAGGCCAGTGTGTCTATTACTGCATTACTACTTAGAAAACATACAAAAATCTCTCTTGAAGAATGGAAAATTTCTGAAATACATGAAATACATGAAATCAAATGTGTTATTGATGCAACAGGGAAAGATAGCCTCTATCAGATTCTATTCATGACTTCTGTGCTTCTTGGATTTGCTCAAACGCCACAATAACAAGAGTGATGCGGTAACAGAACAGATCATCATGTACTCTAGCTATTTATACTTAAGTTGCCAATTTTCTTATACATTTATATGTATGCAGATATCAATGAATGGTTTCTCTGTCCCCCCCCCCCACCATTATGCCCAGAGCGAAATCATGTGGAATTAGGAATTACTAACATTAGCAAAGAGCAGATGTGTCTTCACATACTTTACTGCCATCAAAGGTACAGTAAAAAGTTCATGACTGAATGCAGCATTCCTCTATAAGCATTCAACTCCTTTAACCTAGATCTTTAGGTTTAGCAGGCAAAGCTATAATTGGTCAAAACATAAATGTGAAACATAGTCCAAAACACACTTACTGAATTGAATGTACGTGAAGTGATGCTCATGTTTGAACTAATAACCTGACATATGGTTTGTTTTCTTTGCCAATGTGTTAATTACATGTGCAAAATGATAACCTAAATGCATAACAGGTCTCTGCAGGTTTGTTTTCTTTGTCATTATGGTGACAATAAACAATGTATTCAGCGACTGGGGAACCGTGTTTATTTTACTGAATGAGCATTTTGCTGGGTCATACAATATAACCACAAGCTACTCCATCATTTGGTCAGGGTAAGCCAACAGGAAAATTTAACTTTAAGAAATTTGAGCTCGCCCCAAACATAGTACCCTAACAAGCATAAAAACAAAACAACATAAAATGAAACATTGGATATTTCAAGGAAATCACATATATTTTAACTTTTGTTTTTTTTTTAATCTTTGTTGGCAAATTAAAATCATATGCCAATAATTAAAGTTTTCAAAACATATATATGAAAATTATACGTGTGTAAATAGACAATAATACATATAGATAGATGAGAAAAGGTTATAATGCAGATATAGTTAGAAGAGCAAAAAACATGCATGTATACAGACAGATAAATGGTGGCCATAGCTAAATTTTTAAATGAGAGAAATAGAGATATTTAAGTAAAATCCTTCAACTCAAACATTAAATGGTCAATAACAATAGTAACTTTCTTGCACATCCTGTAGCATCATGCCAGTTATTTTTCTTTAAAACAGGTTTGTCAGTTTCCTTTTCTTGCCTATATAAGATAGCAGACTCGTTTCATCAACTACATCAAGAATAACAAAAGACCAATGACTTATTTATATTCACAACTGAAGGATCTGTAAACACTTATTTTATTCATATACTTTACAATAAAATCGGCAACAACATCAAAATATTTGACAAGCCGACTTTTGATATTGAAAACAATTTTTATCCATTTAACTGTTACCAAGCAGTAAGCATGTATTGGTCAGGGGTCAAGCTAGACCTGAATTTTTGGGAGAAGTGACTTCTCCTTTTGGACAGAACAGGGAGAAGTAAGAGCTCAACAGGGAGAAGTGAACGCGAAGATAGAAACGCAATAAATATATATATATATATATATATATATATATATATATATATATATATATATATAAGGATATAATGTGTATTCTCTCTTTTGAAATATGCTCTCTATTTCCAATATTCATATTTGCAATTAACATTGGATTTAAGCAATACTTTATTTTCAAGCACAAACTTTTATTTTGGCCATATGAGTCTAACAGATTGTTGTTGTTGTTGTTGTAGGGTTTAATGCCATTTTTCAGCACACGATAGGCTATACATGGCAACCAGTATTAATGGTGGAGGAAGAACCCGGGAAAACCCCGGAAAGAACCACCGACCCACGAGAAGCTACTAGCGAGTCTAAAAGAGAATAATAGAAACTACATTACAACAAATTTTAACTGAGTAACCAGATTACATTATTTTAATTGCAAGATAGTAGAAATGCTTAATCAACTACCCTTAATCAGTTTTTTTGTATATTTTTGTATATTTTTCTTTTTATACTTTCTTAAAGTCTACAATATTTGCACTTTCAAATATTTCTAAATGTGTTTGAAACAACCCTTTGTACCATATATATGAGGGCAAATGCACACGTCTTCAGATAACACTGCTCGTCCTCAGTTCTTTGTTGCAGATAAAACATTACCATAACTATTCATACATAACACACCAAAATGCATATAATTACAGACATGACTCCTTTAGAGTCAGTATATGAACTAAACCCTTCTTTCCAACCGAATCAACACAGATGTGAGTGCATCCATTTTTAGAAGGAGGGGTTTTCATAATGTAATCACTCACATTATATAGCTTCATTACAACAGTCCACTGATAGGATTACAGATCTGTTGTTTATTTATTTGTCTACGTACTTGTATTAATTTTGGGCATTGATTAAATATTATTTGCTTCGCAGCTTTTTTCTGTATTTTCACAAATACGAGACAAGTCAGAAAACAACTTTGACCTAACAGTGCTTCTCGCGAATTCCACAACAAAGCACTGTTCCATATGTTTCTGACCTATATCATTGCATTTTAAAGTTAAATCTTAAATAACATAATACATAGGCTTTGCTTTCTATGAATTTGTATACTTTTCTGAATACATCTGCCCGATAATTTACGAAAACAGACAATCTAATAAACTGATACTTCCCAGACATAGCGATGTCCGCCATTATTTCCCTGCTACTGGTACACTTAGTTTCAAACTAATTTTATGACGAAATAGTGTACAAGAGGCAGTTAAAATATCCAGATCACCGTTTCTATTCTTAAAACACAAATTGCTATTTACGTAATATTGTTAAAATTCTGAAACACAAGTCTGTATGTTTTTATCATCAAAGGATAATAGGCGTACATCGGGAAGTGATAGGGGCCTACTTGCTTACTTACTCACGAAATGGTTAAAGGTCAATCAGTTATCAAAACACATGCCTGTGAATGTACAAGAGTTTGTCAGCATAACTGATATCAAAACTAGGCCTAGCTACTGATGGCTTGATGAATATCTTTCGCTACAACACCAGAACTAACCTGGCTAAGGTGAGGGGGCATCTCAAAAGGTATGGTTAGTCTATGTACCTCTTAAAAAATCACAGGGCAAAGTCATTTTCGCTTTCCTAACATTAGAAGGTTAAGTTTACATATTTTAGGCAACTTAGTCGCCCCCTTCGCCGGTACCGTAACCCGTCAGTCTCTAACATATATCACTAGACAAACAGATAATAAACACAGCTAGCAGTATATTTTCAGTACATTGACCAGGCTTTGAATAAAATCCACCTGTTAAATAGAGTGAGGATATTTGCTTGAATGAGTGGATAATGGATACATTGCATTCAGTGGGTGAAAACAGTAAAGTTTTTCACCCATGAGATTAAATATGTTATTCACTTGCAGCAATTAAATTTTCTTTTTATTTTATGCTCAAACATACTAACAAAATGCATAACATACTCAAGCTGATTTTTTACTGGCTGTCAGCTGTTTACCATTCATGTTCTGCTGTGCTTTGTTACTATTTGCACAGAAAACATAAACTAAATAATTCTCCTACCCAATTCAAAGTAAAATAGCATATTAAAAAAATAAAACTTTGCACCTTGCTGGATTTGAACTTAAATCGTCTTTAATGGGAGTCAGCCATACTTACCAATCGTAATGTCAGTGCCTGAGAATAACTTCATATTTCTTAGTTATAATGTTATCCATGTCAATTAAAGCCAGTGATTTTTTCACTCCAGTGAAAGATCAAGTTTATTTCTCTGAAAAAATATAGTAATCCACAGCCAAGCATAATATAAAATATTCATTTCCTTATTTGTCAAAACTTGCTTTGAATAGTAAATATTTGCATAATAACAATTATCACATCTGTGTGAGAAAATGGGAGACTGACCTTGGCTACAAGATTTGAATTGACATAAAAAAGAAGAATGCAGTACATACAGACATTAAATTAAAGGAGCTGATATTGCACTTTGGTTAAATCGCAGGGTACAAGACAATGAGAATGGACTTTATTGAAAATCCCTGCAAAGTTAGCTGAAAATTGTCACATACAGGAATTGATGTCTTGCTGACTACAATAGAAGGATTCACTGTTGGAGGGACTGCATAATCTGAAGCAGGACTAGCTTCCTTCATGAGACATTCCAATGGAAAGTTTGCCGCTTTTGTTTTCAGCCTTCCCTTTTTATTGAGTTTCTACAGTGTTCTATTAGTGCCCCGACACCTTTGCCTCTGTAACTTATAAATACATTAACACAACGAGCACAATGCCTTTCTCAATATGTCAACTTTTTGTAACAAACTCTGACAAGCTGAAGGACATCACATCGTGATTTATTAAGATATCAACATAATGATCCAACCAAGCCAACAAAACCTTGTTTTACACACTACCATCTACTTCCCAAATCCTGGCTTAATTTGATGCAATTAGAGTACGTAAAACACTTTTCTGACAGATATGTTACAAACTGATATTATAACAGAGGAAACAAAGTGATTCAAATGATAGATGGATATTGAATATTCATTATTAGGAAACGACAAAATTGTTAAATGAGTCAAGCCATTTGAATAACTAATATGACTAAATCATTGTTTAAAAAAAAACTCAAAGTGATTCTGATTAGACTGGTATCAGAAATTCAATATTAGGAAATGCACAACTGATATGCAGACCTGCCAACCCTGCTGAGTCCATCTCAGTAAGGCAGTTGATTTCCGTAAAGACTGACCAGTTTTCAGTAAGGTGTAACAAAATACCAATAACTGCTATTGTAAAGCTGGAAAACGTAATTAAAAGTTCGACGCAGCAACGATAAACATTATGTTCAACTGAAAAGTTTGTAAAGTACGTGTAGACTTTATTTTTTACCACTAGTACAGTTGCACAAACTTTAGTTCCAAACCCTATGCAACTCAATGTCTTGTTACTATCTCTCATCTTGACATAATACTTGGAAATTCTTTTTCTATTTCATATGACAACGTCTATCAAATCTCCCACCATGAGACATACTCAAATTGGCATGTGATGTCCAATAAACGTAATTATGTCCTTTCCAGCTTTTATTCACAAGAATCTGAATACTCCTTTTTATTCTTCTGTGTTGATTATTAACACTTTTTTAAGAAGCTTATTTTCCTTTCATCTTAAACATGCATCTCTCGCTGGATGCCATTTTACAAAAAATTATATAATCAACAGTTTGATCATGCAGACACTTGGCATGAATAAATATGTGCAGTTTAAAGCATCTGGGGTGCTGCTGTAAAGTTAGTCTGGTTCCCTGACTAATTCTAATATGAAACCCAGATCCAATCAAACATGGATGAACCAATTATCCGGATTTTACGGCAACTATCATTTTTCCGAAGTTTTTGCTGGTATGCCGTAAGACTGTATTTTAAGGGTAATTTTAGTAAGACTTACGGCAAAATCATAAGAGTTGGCAGGTTTGGATAAGTCTAAAACTATGACTAGGCATGGAACCATCCAGTAAATGGGGACTCAAATGATTCACCCTACCCTCCAACCAATTTTCTCAATGAATTTACATCATTCTCAGAAATGACCCAGATGACAATGAAATCATGGAAATCTGCAAATTTAAGGAAAATTCTCATTCCCGACAAGACCTGAGCATAAAGCATTATAAACAGAACATGACCCCTTCCCTCACTCCAGTTTTTGGACTTGCCCACCTTGGAAACTTGAGCTTGTGGATTTGGAAACTGCTGCATAAATTACATGGTAAAAAGGTATACTGTGATGATTTTAGAAATATGCTCCAGGCACGCTTTTAGCTATCTGAGTCAAACAGTTTTAATGAATGACAGTGTTACCTACCTTGATGGTACCATACAGCAGGAAGATGATAAGGGTCAGGCTGCAAAGTGTCAGGACAAAGGCCAGGCACATGTCTTCTGCAAAAAAACCCCCAAAACATTAGTATGAAAATAGTTTTGTATGTCCTGCAAAAAAAGTAAAAAGTTATAAAAACTAGGCCGATAGGGAAGATTGTGCAGTTTGCAAGCATCTCTCTAATAGCCAAATGTAACAAATAACGGCCAAAATTCTTGGTTAGCAGGATGTTTTCTGCCAAGATTTCTTCAAATTCTATTGATTGGTTATGAAAAAAGTTTTAAAGTTTTTTTGTTTTAAATATCTTCTGCAGCTCAGCATTGTTTGTTAACAATTGAAAAGGCAAACAAAATGAGATGCTGTGTGGTCAAATTTTTGTCAAATTTTGAATAGCTGTTTTTGGATGTCATTTAAATTTTGTCACTAATATGAATATCAACAAATTCACAGAAAAAGACAACTGCTGTGTACACTATGTATATCAACATTTTGACTTGTTACACTGCAGAAAAGAAATGTTGGTGTAAAATGAAGATAAACTGCAAGGATTTCCGAAGAATTGTCAACAGTCAGAGCAGAAGTTTAAAATGGTAGCAGATTTGGTCTACTGGTGGCCACCTAGTAGAGTCAGGGGGAATTTATACATAAGAGTTGCTTCCTTAATTTAAATAATGCTTTTTCATCTTTCAGGGAGGGCTGGTTTCAGAGGTAGCAGAGGATATTTCCTCATGGTAATGAGATTTGTAATATATTCGACTAAAAAATGCTGAGTAGAAGGTCAGAAACATTTTTGTTCAAACTTCAAAACTTGATAATTTGGTCAAATTTTGTTCAAGATTTTCTATTTTTAGTAATGGGGTCATGTAACTTCACATTTTAAAAGTCTTGGACGGTTGTTGTCAAAATTGGTTAACTTCTGTTGAGCATTTATTGAGATGTAATTTACAGGTTTTTCTATTTTAGCAAAGGCAATTATATTAATCAGTAGATTGGCATATTTTCTAAAGGCCTTCACGCTAGGATGCTCTATGCTAATTTTAATTCAAATTCATGCAACAGTTCCCGAGACACTAATAAAAGCAGATGTTGATAGATTGACAACATATGATGTTACCACTGGTACAAAAATGTGTGTCAAAATAAAACCTTTCCTGAATAAGCCAAACCAGGAAAACTGAGACAAACATATTTCCATAAGGCTTGACAAAAACAATAGTATTGCACATGACATGACACATTCCACTGTATCACTTGCTTTAAATGCTAAACATTTGTTTATATGTATTATAAGTTAGATGGTTAATTTCTTTTAAATTCATCTGCCACAGCATATGTACCATGTAATTATAATACTCATGAGGAATTTTGTGAATTATTTTAAGTTCTTTCAAATTCTCTTTTTGTTATCCAATTCACAGTAATAAGATATGCTTCAACCAATCAGTCACAAGACATTTCAATCTGTGGCAATTTACCAAATTAGATCAGTGCCCTAATTCTGCAAGACTTATGATGAAAACAAGCTGAGGTAATCCAGGAAATATTTTTGACTTTATCTCCTTCTATTACAAAATATCTGATAGAATTATATTCTATGAATCCCGTTCTAAATATCATTGTCAAGTATGGAGTTTCCTGTTTAAACTTACTGCCTTAGGTAAGTAAAGTTTACCTCTCATTTAATAACTCATGCACAATGGGTACAAAAACAGACAGCTGAATAAGCAAGGAAGCGAGTTACAAGGGACCTCTGATAAATTAGGAAGGGAATGCCATCCCCACTGGACATCAACAATAAAAAGATTGGGGGCGGGGAAGGGAGATGTTTAATGGTTTAATACTTGATTTATAATCATTTTTGAAATAATAATCAATAGAAAGCTTTTCATGTGAAGATGTTCACTTTCTACATAAATTCAACATGCTCACAGTTGTTGGTGTGAAAATATTGTGCATTACATCACTGCTTTGCATATGAACATCAATGTATTTGAGCATTATTGCTGATTCACAATAAAATAAAATTTCCTTCATGTCAAAAACAACTTGCATAACATAAACAAAACAATTGCCATCAATGTTAAAACTCTATTTTTTTATTGTTCTATTATTAAAAATAGTGAAAATTCCACTCATCCTTAAGCAAACCTCTGCATGTCAATTTGAGAATTTTAAGTTTTCTACAAACAAAGGGGCCCCGAGTGGTCTAAAGCACTCTCCGTTACAGATCATTGCCATCTCACCTCTGTCTGCGTGGGTTCGAGTCTAGGATTCGGCAAATGTGGATATGTGAGAAAACTTGCCAGTAGCTTCTCGTGGGTTGGTGGTTCTTTCCGGGGATTTCCTGGTTTCTTCCTCCACCATTAATACTGGCCGCCATGTATAGCCTATCGTGTGCTGAAAAATGGCGTTAAGCCCCACAACAACAACAACATCTACAAACAAATTTGGGGCTCACTGCTCCATAAAGTATTGTAAACAAAGTTTTTCATGCACCAACTACTCCTTTCACACGCTTCTCTTTCTATCCTTGATCATTTTTTCTAATTAGCAGGATAAACCACTGATGTTTAATACTTTATGTATACTTTCAATTGATTGCAAGAATACAACAAACACTTATATAAATCAGAGATCAAAACCCAGTTGGCACTTAAATTAGGTCCTCATAAATGCTCACTGACACTGTGTGATGATAGATTTACATGTTTAAATCAAATCAGGCATTTCTTGACCATGATGATTACAATGAAACCAAATTAAAAGACAGAACTTAAACACAAATTTCATTTGACAAAACTTATTTCACTGGTATTTCTTTCTTAAATGCTGTTACCAGTAGGCACTACTGACATTTTCATGGATTGAAATATCACTGAATCTTGGGATTTCTTTCTACAGTGTACTAAAAATGACTGAAACAGAAAATTCAACAAAACATGACTTTTACTGAAAAATTTCAGGATGCAGATTCAAATTTCTGGGCATGAAAACTGATGTTTTTGACTATAAAACCGTATGTACAGCAGCCTTTAAAACAGAATTTTTGTCCTACCACTGATAGAATCACGTGCATGCTAAAACCAAGTGAGAACTAACAGTAGGTAATCCAGGTATTCTTTTTGGAAAATTCACCCTCTTTCAAATATTCATTGATCAAGTTGTACAAAAATACACATCTCCTTAACTGCTTTATATGGGGTTATTTTCAGTCATTTGTACCAAGTTGTGGTAATAAAAGTAAGAAAAAATAAAGTTCTGCAACACAGAGAAAATAAGATCACTGTTTCAAAATCACATGACCTAATTGATTAACCTGGCTATTCTTTGGTTACAATGTGGAAAATTATACTCTGAACATGAAGGCAAGAGAACTTAGTCACTATTAAATCGGACTGTGAATATCATTTCATGTTCCAGAACCTTTTCTCCACTGTCTGTATGCAGTGGTATTTGGTGTTTCATAAATGATAGCTGGTGATTCCTTCAACTCGGTCATCTCATTCTTCTCTGGTGTGATAACACGAATGCCATCTGTTTCCATGGAAGTTCCTGGCTCCAATCCATTTCTCAGGACCTCCGGATGAATTGAGGACACAATCAGGAAGCCAATCACCAGTAAATGGACTACCTTAAAGAAGAATAAAATTGAAATGAATTAAAATGTATTAATATGACAGAGATGCCCCCACCAAAATAATACAAGTAGAGGGCAAAGTTCCCATCAAGCAGGTGTCATAACTCACTCTGTAAACTGTAAAGTTTTGTTAGAAAATTGTAAATATCAAAATTGACCCAATTCTTCTTAATGTAAATCTTCAAACAAAATTCATGACATGACCCCAAGGAGTAACATGGGTACCACTATATGCTCTGTCCAAATGTATGGCATGGGTATAAAATATGTCCATAGGACAAGGATACCCAATGCCTCTCCCATTGCTTAAATTAGTGGCACAGATAGAAAAGAGCAGTACAGCTGGCAGAACATATGCCTTTATGTAAGAACACGAAAATGGATTACATAACATGGATTAAGAAAATGAATTAGATGCAACTCTAGAAAGTCAAGGGAACATGAAAACATATTCAATTGATGGTAATAATGTCTTCCAATTTTCAGCATAATTCATTAAAAGCTGTAGGACTATTTCAAGTTTCTCAACAGACACATACACTCGGGTTTTGAAATTTAAATATGACCCATTTCTGATGCATGAAACTTTTTATGACACATGTTGAGTTGAACTAGAGCATCATGCTGTACATAACAGATCTACTCCAGCAATTGTCATTTGCAAGACTATTTTTTACACTGTATTTGCCAAAAATCACACCCACATAAATTCAATATGAACTGGGCAGAGCTAACAGGTCAATGATTACACTTAGGTGTGCATAACTGAATTCAGGTTAGATTGCTTCGATATTGTCTTTGATGTGTATGATATCTTGGGGAAGAGGGAATGAACAATGAAACTAACTGGATTAATTTTTTTTACCAAATATTAGCATTGACAAATGTAAGCAAACTTTAATTATTTCACTGGCTATTATTTTGCCTCAATGTTTAAACATTCAGGTGTTTTAATTAATGTGTCATTCAGTAAGAATTTACTGGACATTATGCTCAGTGATAATTTTATTTCATGCTTTGAAATTACACAAGCCTGAATAATGAGATGAAATAATTTTGTAACATAAGATGTATTTGTGAACTATTAAATCATAATGGATCAAAGAAGTCTCAGAAACGACTTGTCAGTGATGATCATTCTGACCTTCACATTCAAAAGAAACAGAAACTTAGTAACCATTCTGAGGAAAAGGAAAATAAATCTGCTGAGTTGTAAGGAAATTTAAGGAAGAGCACAAAAAAGTGAATTTCCATGGATTAAAATTAGTAATGGTCCTGTCTCACCATCTGCTTGTCTGTTTCTTAGAAAACACTAACAGTATTTTTGTCTTCATCCAACATGAGACAAAAGATCTTAAACATAAAGTTTGCTCCATGAATAACAAACAATCCCAGCTATGCACTCAGGACAGTAAACAACCAATAAATGATTTCTAGGTTTGCCTCTTGAGAGTTTGAACTCCTGAGATTATGGGGCTAAGGGTCAAATGGTTTCAGTTTTGAAATAATATTGAGATACCTGCTATTCGCACACACAGGATTTATCACATATGGTATAGACACTGAATACGAAAAACTGGCACAACTCTAAATTGAGACCCAAGTGTGCTTGATATTACTTACTTCCACAGCTGACACATCATTTTTTCAAACTGCAAATTCATATGCATACTGTGTATTAATACTGATGCTATTTAACTTTCTTTCCTATACCATATACACATATATTGGTTCCCTATCTCAGCATAAAAACAGAAAGTCATTTATACAACAATCATTCTCCCTTAGATCTCTCCTGCCACATCCAATTCAGCCTTGATTCACAACTCAGAAACTATTCACATCCCAATACTTGAAAGTGCATACACTTAACTGACATTATGTGAAAAAGCTTGCCAGTAGCTTCCCATGGGTCGGTGGTTCTCACCGGAGGTTTCCCTGGTTCTTCCAACACCCATTATAATGGCTGCCAAGTGTATTTTATCATGTGCTGAAAATTAATGTTAAACCCACAGCAACAACATTCTGAAAGTGTATGAATGTATCCTACTCATATGCCACGTATTCATACTTGAAAGTGTGCATGTTTTGATAGAAAGAAATATGCAATGTATTTTGGCCATGACTTCAAAAGTACACAACCAAAAATATGCATTGTAATTAATTTTAACTGAGAGGTACCCAGATAACAGTATTGTAGTTATAAAGATTTAAAACACTTAAACCAACTGTCACATTTAAAATTTGTTAGTTTGTTAAACTTCACAAGAATATGGCAGTCCAAAACATTTCCAAGTTTTAAAAAACCCCACCATAACATGCACACAAGAACATGTGTATGTGACTTCACACCATAGTGTTCATCCATTTAAACCATAGTGGCTACTCAATTTTAAAACTGCATGTTGAGGGAATTGATTCTAAATAAAATGTGAATCTTTTGGACTGTCATTTTTAAGGCGTTACAAGTTTTAAAATAAAATTGCCTGTATTATTTACTTTGCTGCCTTTGTTTGTATTTTCACAAAAACAAGTAAAGAAAACAACCAAAACCTTACAGCCCTTTTCAAGTTACACAACAAAGTATTGTCCCATATGTTTCTGACCTAATCTTTTATTTATTTTTACATTAAATCATTTACCACATAATATTAGATTTTGCTTTTCACAAATTGTATATTTTCCTTAATTTATGTGCCTAATGAATAAGGAATGTAGACAGTCTACTGAAGATGTGCTTCCAAGACTCAAATATATTTGCTATTTCACCCCATGGCAAGTTCACTAACAATTTCAAATTGATTTTATGAAGAAAATAATGCAAGCACAGCAGTTAAAATCTTCACAGTATATATTTTGACAGAACTTTCACCAATTCTATCTTAAAACACACTGTCATGTACATATAGATCTTTTCGTTTTGAACCACAAGCTGGCAAATTGTCATCAAAAGATAACATGCAGGAATCATGCAGTGATATTCTGCAGTAGTTAATGATCAGTCGGCTACTAAAAAAAAGAGCTGTGAATGTGCAAGTCTTTTTGTTGGCACAACAGATACGAACACACACTATTCATTTCACCTTAGGCAATAACACTAGCTACTTGGCTGTGTTTTGGGAGCATCTCAAAAGCCATAAACTATCATCACTCAGTGTACAGCTAAAGCAAGTGAGTGGGTGAAGTTATTTTCACTTTCCTAATAGACGAACGCAAAGTTTCCAATTTGTCAACAACAGCTCACTTCACCTAGCAGCATGCATGACTCCTGATACAGATTATGCTCCATCAAGCAAAACTAGTTTTAACTCATTATTTCAATGCCAAATATTTTTTCTATAGTACTGTATTTCAATATAGCATGTGTATTCAACATGACATTCTGATGCTTTCTGTGTTTGACAATAAATTTCTTTCTCCATGTCAGACTCAGGTTTGCGATTCTGACTCAAGAGTTCAAATTTTCACTCCTGGAAATTTCAGTCCAAGAGTCAAAGACCCTTTAGTTTCAAACCCTAAGGGAAATCCCGATCACAAAACCTCCTGTATGTGGGAGGGCACTTACTAACCAGCTTAGCTGGGCTCGACCTCTAGCCTTGTGGCATGTATGCCTGCAGTGTTATGCTAACATACTGGGTTTTATCTTAAAAAGCGGCTATACCTTGTTCTTTCAGGTTAAACTTCACAGCAAGAAATTCTTGGCCCCCTTCCAATAAAAAAAGTTTTATGGGAGTTTTGGGTCCCTAATGGACTAGGCCACCAGCAATTGTCCGAGTTGCTTGGGTGGTCACTACGGCACTGGACCTACCCATTATCTGGAAGTCTGATGCTATACAAATTATCTTACTTTTTAACATCTCTTGTTTTGGTTCATCAGACAGTAGGTCGGACAGAATGAAATTTTCCCTACTAACTGATTAATCATACAATTCAAACGGACACATTCTTTTTTGTCAGGCTATACCAGTTTCGTTTTTTGTTTTTGTTTTATCTCCGAATGACACAAATTTTTTTTACCTACTCCTTATTTCAGTCAGGCCAGGCACTTTAAAAATCTTACTTCTTCAACACAGTTTAATATAAAAACAAACAAACAAACAACATCTAACCAAGTTGGTCGGTTGTGAGCCTAATGACAGAGTTTCTGGATTGTTTGCAACTCCAGCAGTTCCGATAGGCCGTCAAATTTCATTCTGATAGTCAACAAAACCGGAATACCTAATTTGTAATTACCAAATGCCATAAGCCAAGGATGATAGTTCCTGTCTTAACGTGACAACAAAAACAGCATCTGAAAGCTCTGGGATCACCACTGTCAAATTTCGACCTCATTTTGTACAGACAAAATTCTTTCGTTCACAATATCACTCTATTTCGTTATGTAAGAAAAATAGTTCTTTCATTTGGAACACCTTCTTAGACACGGAAGTAAAACGTTTTGTGTTATTCTCACGCAGAAAAAAATACTTTTGGCTGTAAAGCCTCTTGACACATTTTTTAAATTTAATTTTGTTTAAACAATTATTAAGCGAATTGAAAGTCATGTGTGAGTAATATAATGAAAATGTATGTAGAAGAAAATCTAGAACTATTTTAACTAACCAATACTCAAATAATATTAATGCGCAAATTACGTCATTATAGGTAAAATGGGAAGGTGATGTTATAATGTAGTCATTTACTCAGTGAATTTATATACCTTTTATATTCCCAGTGTTGGGGGCATTTTGAGGCTCAAAAAGTGTGTTTTGAGGGCCCAAGGGGAGTCAGTGCGCGTGACCAAAAAAGCGACGTCGTCCAGTTAAGAATAATATAACTTTTCATATAAACCTATAGAAATGATTGGTAATTCAAATCTGAATAAAAGAAATTAACATTGTTTATCTTGTTCAATGCAAAATAGTTGATTGACTTAATATTGTCAAACATCATCATCATTCACATATGTGCAAACACTCACATAATCACAACCACACTTACATTTAATAAAAACACTAAGTTTTTGTCTATAGAATCTACTGGAGGGCAAACTATTGGCTTAATTACGTGTAGTCTTTGCTACTCTCAATAGTTTCATAGAGGGTTTGAAGGTAATGCAAGTGCCAAAAGTGTTAATCACTGCATTAACTAAAGACTGAATGGTACTTGTGTTTAAACGTCTCTGCTGGATTCTCCGTGCGAATCCTGATCAGAACCGAGTTGTTCTTGACAACAATAACGTTAGTGTTATCAGAACTGAATCTGATGTAGTCCAGGGGCGCTCACAGAAAGTGGGGGCGGGGGCGGGGGCGGGGGGCGAACATGTAGTGGCTAGCTATTAAATTTTACGGACGTAGGCCAAAACATGATCATGTTTAGAAGTGAAATGGGGAGGGGGGCACTTGCCCCCTTCCCTTGACCCTATGTGCGGGCGCCCAAGATATATTCTGATCACGAGATATGCTTGTTTTTATAGAAAAATTAATATACGTCACCTTTGAGACTGACCATTTCATTGGGGGAAGGGGGATACTATGTTTAAGTTTACTGAGGGCTTTACAGAGAATATAGTAGTAATAAACGCCTTTGTCCAGTATGGGTGCTCACGCTTTATCCACACAAATCAGCTGTTGAAACATGAGCATGTGCTTATTATTGTCTTGCAGTTTATTTCATGGCTACAATCATCATCAAAAGCATAGGCCAATAATAATAAAGAGAACGAATCTGTTTGTTTAATTCAGCGTGTCCAATATGTTACATGCAGGTGGTGTTTCTATTTCGACAGACATCGTACAAACACGAGAATGACGTTGACATGTTGTTTGCAGTATGTGCAAATAATTAAATGCCACCTCCTCGTTGCTGTTGTGCTTCACAAATTAAATTTATTTTTGCTGTATATATATATATATATATATATATATATATATATATATATATATATATACATACATTGTTACGTGTCTAGGCTCTTACAAGAAGTAACAAGAAAAGAGTAAAGACAACAAGGTTGGTAAAATTTAACAAATAATTTATTTCTCTAGAAAACTAAGGTAAAAATGAGAAAAAGAACTTATGGTTTTACGAACCAAATCCAAAATTAATCCAAGAATCAAAAAATAGAAGTCCCATTAGTAAAAAATCCTAAATGAATCTCAGTTTGAGTCCCGATGAAATTCAAAATGGAGGGCGATGACGTTTGTCGTAACCTTCAAAGTGCTGTTGTGTCAACGGGTCCTTGTTCAATCACAGAAAAAAATATTCCAGTTTTGAATTCCGAATAAATTTTTGTGAATGTCTTTGTACAAGAATTTTGTAGGAGCACTTGTATTTCCAGGGAAAATAATCACTTGAAATTCAATAAAATAAAAATTCAACTCAAACTGGTCACACCATATGTTTAGAGCCCAACTGGCTAATTCTTATCATAACGTGAGTTATAAAACCAACTAAAACGCAAAACAGATTCCTGGATGGGTGTCAAAAGTTCATCCTACTGGGAAAACCAAAAGTTTGTAACAATAAACACATGTTCTTTGTCACGCACTCCAGGTACAGCCTTGATTCGACTGAATGAATCTTACTCTTAGAAAGAATTTAAAATTATTTTTTTTTAAATGTTGTGTACCAGAACCCTTACTGGTTCTGAATCAAGATCAGAAACTAGATACAGTGTTTCCATTATTAGTTGTTTATCAAAATTAACAGTCAGGTCAAACAGAACTGAATTAATTTTCTGGACAATTTCAAATCCAGTAAATAAAGTTACATTACAATAACATGCGCTATAGATTTACACGTGGAGACGATATAACTTTAAGGGCTATAAAGTTACTATTGTATACATGTTAGAAATTGTTGACCACAAATATTATAGGCCTCAAACGGTTTCATAGCATCAACCAGAACTATGAGATGTGTGTTTGGAGGTGGGGGCGGTATAGACCAACAGGTTGTTCCCCGCCATTTTTTTAAAAACATTACTGATGGCGACCAGTGATCCAGAAAAAGAGAGAGAACAACTTGCTGATCTAGGAGGAGGCATTGATATTAATTTAACATGGTGGAGGAGCACCCTGGCATCACATCGGAATGGTATTGATGAGTTGTGGATTATTATAGGCTATTCCATTTTTCAAATTTCTGGCCTTATATGGGAAAGGCAATGTTAAAATTTAGGGATAGGCAATCCAACACCACCACCCAACCTTACTATCCATTACCCACTTTTTGATTACAATCCAACATACTGCCCCATTATCTAGCACCCACTTTTTACATTACAATCTAACACTCACATCCATACTATCCAGCACCGGTATTCTGATATACGATCCACCACCTGACACTACTATACAGCACCCGCATTTGATTACAATCCAACACATACTCGACTATCCAGCAGAACCGGTTTTAGATTACAATCCAACCATATCCCCCAATACTATACAGCATTCGCAATTTGATATGTAATCCAACACACACCCATTCTATCCAGCATCCACGCTTTGATTACAATCCAACATCCACTCGGCTATCTAGTAGAACTGGTTTCTGGTTACAATCATTCATACACCACTACCATTTAGCAACCGTACTTTGATATATACTATCCAGTACACATCCCTACCAGCCAACGAAAAAGGTAGAGTATGACTCTAAGCACTTTACAACATTTGACAACACTTAAAAAACATATATAATAATATGATTACAAAAATAAAAACAAACACCACGAAATTAGAAAACAGAAAACATGCTGTAAATATTTAAGGTAAGGAAACATTATTAGGTCTTTAAGTCTGTTCTTGCAGTTGAAACAGGTGAGTTTTAAGAGCGCTCTTGAATGAGATCACTGTGTCTTTGTGTCTAAGTGCAGTGGGCAATTCGTTCCACGTTGCTGGGCCCTGGTATGCAAAAGAACGCTGTCCGTATGATTTCATTTTCATAGTGGGAGTAATGAGAATACGAGTGTCAGAAGAGGAGCGTAAGTATCTTGCTGGTGTGTACACATGGGTGAGGTCGGATGGGTATGTTGGACTGGAGCCCGTCATTGAAACGTAGCACAGAGAACAAATTTTGTGTTTAATTCTGGATCGAATGGATAGCTAGTGTAGGGTACAGAGCAGGGGGGAGGCGTGCTCTGATCGTGGTACACAAAAGATGATCCGAGAAGCTGTGTTTTGAACTTTTTGAAGTTTCTGGAGTAGATATTGAGACGAACCAGACAGAATTGAGTTACAATAGTCAGTCTTGAAAGTACTAAGGAACACACAAGTGTTTTAGTGGCATCAGCTGAAAGATACTTGCGAATGGAGCTGATGCATCTCAGCTCAAGATATGCAGCCTTGCATATGTTCATGACATGTTGGTGCAATGAGAGAGTACTGTCGGGAGTAACACCTAGGTTTCGTACTGCTTGTGTGAATTTAATGTTGGTGTTGCTGATTTTTATTGTCTGAGGTAAAGGATGTGAATGAGAAAGTCTTTGTGTTGTAATCAGAATGGCTTCAGTTTTCTGCAGCTTGTTACATGTCATCCATGATTTCACATCGGAAATGCACCTCTCTACACCTTGGATGGTAGCTTCAACTTCAGTTGGATGGCTAGATTTGTATATTTGCGTGTCATCAGCATACAATTGGTGAGACACTGAATGATGATCTATGACACTTGAGAGTGGCTGAGTGTATAGAATGAAGAGAACAGGACTAAAATATAACGCCATACCAGAGCTTCAGAACGGTAAACGGACTTAAAGAAAACATTCGGGTAGGGTTTTTTTTTTTTTTTTTGAGGGGTGGGGTTGCTTTTACAGAGATCGATAGAGAGAATTTGAAAGATAATGTTAAAAATTGAATTTTTTGCATATGAAAAGAAAACAATTAAACACGATATTTGTTCAAAATAAACATTTTTATACCTGCTCACTGAAACATCACCCATGGAAGGGAAGGACTATGGTAAGTCAAAATATACAAAATACCCACCCCATAAAAAAAAAAACAAAAAAAAAATCATCAAGCATAAATGTATTTACAAACATGACAACTCTGTGGACTCAGCTTGACTTCCATTGATCTAATACAATGTCATTTTGCCATCGATGCGCACCACATTTCGGACCTAAAGAAAATAGATAGTCCAAATGTTCACAAAACCCTTTTTCTGTTTTAGCATCGTTTATAGAGTACTCACGATCAAAACAAGCCACCAAATGTCAATGACTCTTCCAGATATCTTTCCAACTTTGTTTAGAACTCATCATGAAACTTTTTTCAGTCATTCGCGAGCAAAACAGGGGTCTAAATGTTCTTCTTGTTCTGACCAAATTGACATCACAACTGTATTTCTGTCTTCAACTTCACTTGTGGTTTACGACTGTTGTTGTTTTGGACAAAACAACATCTTTTTCACCTATCTCCAAATGTTCGTGTTCCATCCTTTCTTTTATTTTTTATCTTCTAATACGCTATAATCACTTTTCTCAAACTATTGATTTCCAAAGTATTATCAAATTCTGCATACAAGATAAGTGACTAAAGACTGAAGTTCCACAAGAAGCTGACCAGATTGCATGGCGTGGAAATATCACTAGTCGCTGCCTTGGACTAGAGTAAAATCAAATCCCCACAAAGCATATCGTTCTGCGTAATCGGCGTAGAAAATATAATGAATCCTGTTGGTGCCTGACTATCATGTCTCTCAAACAGTGTCATTTAAGTTTTCGAGTAATTTTCTGGGCAGAGTTAAGTATAAAAGGTCTGGTACACAATGTTTGGCCATCTCGGTGACTTCTATCTTGGCCACATTGAAGTGTTGGAACTCGAAATGAGTTTGATCGACTGCTCCGTTAAGGGCCACATTGCTGTCGATGCCAATGACCAAACGGTTTGGGAGCTGTTCTTGGAAATATTATCCGCGATCTTGTATCAGAGCCTGGAAGCAATGGTGCAAGTTTTCACTTTCTTTCGTCGTAGAGGACACATGAACGTCGTTCTGCTCAAAGTTTGACTAATGTTGTCTCCCACTTTAGGTAAGACGTTTGCACGGCGCATGTTAAGTCTGACTTCTCCAATGTTTGTTTTGTACTCGTTAGCATTAATCATCAAACGAACATGGTACTACTTCAATTCAGTTACAAATACACCGCCACTTAAAGCAACAAATTCTTTTATTGCAACCCCATGTCCAGATGGAAACGATCCATCATAAAATATTTTTACACTACGTCCTTATTTGATTTTCATTCGACGCTCGTTAAATCAAACATTGTGAGAATCGTCATGAGCAGTGAACTCTGTGTCGTTGAACTTATCCAACGTGTTATGTTTCCATACCGCACATTTATCCAGATTCGTGTTCTTGTACAGAGAGTTAATTAGTCTTTCGTTCAATTCGATGTTGTAGAGAAAATATTTGTAAAATCCATCGTTGTTTCGAATTCCTTTCATACAAGCGAATAACAAACAAAAAGGGCCAAAAAGTAGTGGACTGTGCTTTGCTTTCAGAAAATAGATTTTAAGATGATGAGCAATTTTAGGTACTCGATCAGTAGGATTCGATAAGTTTTCTCCACTGCTTTGTCCAACGGATCCTTGAATCTAGCAGAAATCGCTTAGACGAGATGTTGATCCATTACGGATTCTCGTGGTATAGGTTGTCAACTGAGGATTGGCTGGCGATTGTTTTTGGGATTCGTAAATGAGAGGATCCTCTTTGTCCAAGTGTTCTTCAATTTGTTCGTTTAGGATACCGACGATGGAGGTGTTTTGACCTTCGCCGATACTGAGCGCTTGAGTACCACGAATAATTTCCACCAAAGTTACTTCGGAATGAGTTTCCTGATCAAACTGTATCGAGACAGGTAATTTGGCCATAAAAAACATAATGTGTTATTGGGAAATACGTCCATACAACTGTCAATGGGTAAGGTTAAATATAATTCGTTATTCATACCCGGATGGTTCTGGTTTCTGAAGAGTCATTAGTGGTCAAAGGAAAATGATTTTCCAATATATTCCAAATGTTATGTATATGTAATTTAATTATTTGTTTGTTAGTTTTAAATTTTTTTTTATTCCATTACATGTTATTGTAATGATAACTTTGTCTACTGGATTTGAAATTTTTTTTTAGAAATTCAGTTCAGTTCTGTTTGACTTGACCTTTGTCATTTTACTGATAAACAACCAGTAGTAGAAACACTATATCTAGTTGCTGACCTTGATTCAGAACTTGTAAGGTTTCTGGTAAACAACTTTTTAAAAAAAAATTTTATATTCATTCCCAGAGTAAGAACCATTGATTTCAGTTAAGGCCATACTGAGAGTACATGATGTTAGGCATGTAAAAAGCTTCTATGTTGTTCTGGAAGATTGATCACGTGGCCCTCATACTGAAATCTGTTTTGCGTTTTAGTTAGCCTTATAACTCAGGTTATAATAAGAATTAGCCAGTTCGAGCTCTAAAACTTTGACACTTAAAGGTTGTTACGTATCTGCTCGTTCAAAAGTAACAAAAGAAAAGAGTGAAGACAACAAGCTTTGTAAGTTTTAACAAAAATAATTTATTTCCCTAGAAAACACGGTGAAAAGGTAAAAATATGAAATAGGACTTACGGTTTGTGAAGAAAATCCAAACATTTATCCTAATACTGAAAAAAATGCAAGTCCTATCACTAAATAATTTTAACTGAATCCAGGTTCGAGTCTTGATGACGTTCCAAGATGGAGGATGATGACGTCAGGTGAAGTCTTTACACAAATGTCCAGAATTTCACGTTGAACCACAATTTGTACTGTACTGTTCCAGTTTAGAATGAATTTCACTGAATGTCTTTGTCCTAAACCAATTGTGTAGTTCTCCAGGGAAAAATAAATTATTATTTAAAAGGTAAATGAACTCCTATAGCTGTCATCTATAACAAGACACATCTCGAGCTCTACAGATGTAAAGAAAAATAAACTCTTTCCAGCACAAGGAAAATAATACCTTCTTCTAAAGGTATAAGAACGACTCCGACTATTTCAAAGGGACCGAAGTGTTTAACAACCGAACCAAAACGTCATTTCATGCACGCGCACGAAGAACGCGTGGCCATTTCGCAATAAACAATGCAATTTCACGTGGGCCAGGAAATGACTTTGGCAATAACTAATCGTTTATGCCGGTTGTTTATCCAGTCGGCAATCTAAAATAATGCTTACGCAAGCCGAGAGTCATATTTACGTTCTAAATAAACACGATGTTTCTTTAAAAAGTATCAAATAACGTGAACATAATCATCATCATAATAAAATATAATGATACAAAAATGAAATAAAAGAATTCAAATTTTAAAAGACAAGTAATTAAACTACATGGTTTTAACAAGGTGTTTTGTTGTGACCAGTTTGAGTTGAATTTTTATTTTATTGAATTTCAAGTGATTATTTTCCCTGGAAATATACAAGTGCTCATACAGAATTCTTGGACAAAGATATTGATTGAAAATCATTCGGAATTCCAAACTGGAATATTGTTTTCTGGGATTCAACAAGGAACTGTTGACACATCAGTACGACGCTGACCACAACCGACGTCATCTCCCTCCATTTTGAACTTCATCGAGACTCGAACTCAGATTCATTTAGGGCTTTTTAATAATAGGACTTCTAATTTTTAATTCTTGGAATAATTTTGGATTTGATTCGTAAAACCGTAAGTTCCTTTTCTTATTTTTACCTTGGTTTTCTAGGGAAAAAAATTATTTGTTAAATTTTACAAAGCTTGTTGTCTTTACTCTTTTCTTGTTACTTTTTGTAAGAGCCGAGACACGTAACACAAAAGAGGGCCGCTGTTGTGGCTGGAAGAGTGGCATCTAGCGTTGGCAACAAGGCTGCCGTTGTTGTTATAGTCGGTATATTTCAACAACGAACTGGGAAGATGATAACCATTACAACTAATGATTACACTTGAGTAGTAAGGGAAAACAAGGATTCTAGCTCAAGACCTCTATCCCAGGTCTCAACCACATCCAAACAAATACAATTTCCCACTCCAGGGACCCACTCACCCCGGCCAACAATTTTTTTTCTTCAAAATGATGATAAGGTTTCTGACTCAAATTTATTTCGTCGATTATTGTATTATTGTTACATAATTTGTTAGACAAAAATTTTCATACCAACAGGGGTTGGAAGTTTAGACTTTATCACCAATCATCAGTGTTTCAACTGTAGGTATTAAAAATATTTCATCATCATGATAATAGAGACTAAATTTTATTGCACCGCTTACACAACGACGAGACTCAAATAAATCTTTTATTTGTGGTTTATTAAGAGGATATTTTTTTATTAGTAAAATATATCTTTGACTGATCAAGATCGACCGTAATTTTAGAATATTTTTGTTGACTGATAGGATCATGAAAGTTATTAAATCCCTTTGATAACTCACAGCTCAATTTTTCAAGATAATTAAAATACTCGCTGTTACTAGATCTGATAAGCGAAAGTTTTAACTTGTCACGGCCACTAAGACATATTCCTGATATATCATTGTTAATTTCAACTGTCAACTGTTTACCATCTATCATTAGATATTTGACCTTGCTATTATAGCAATTTGTCACTGTCAAATTTTCAAACATTATTTCTAAAGTTCACACAAAATTTCATACCCTGGTCGGAAAATATAATATCGAGTATAGATCTGTCGTCGCGGCAGTACCCAAGTGCAAACGTATCTACTCCATTTTCGCAAAAACGTTTGTCATCAAAATTACTTAGTCCACGTTTGATAATAACATCTATTTCAAGTTTATGATGATTTGTTCGAATAGCCATTGCTCTTATAAAACTAACGCCGCCGTCAAGTGCGTACTTGTAATCATCCAATTCCATAATTTTCTTAACAAAATCGCGAGGCAAACCTTTTGCTTTTTTGTTATTTTATTATTGTCTAGCAACACAGCGTACATTTTACTCCGCAATCCGATAAAATATTTGATGATGCCCGAGTTCATTTCTTCCTTCAACTTACCAATAACCTTTTTATTTGTGTCATCATAAAATGTACTGTCACGAGGATTATCAGAGAGATCAAACAGATGTCGGTTATTGTAAATATCCTGATAGACGTCCTCACATTCAATTTCATAAACAAGTGAGTCAATATCGGTAAACAATAATCTACTTGACGGCCACTGCTTCTTAACAAAATTGTAATGAAAATCGTATACGAGCCACTTTGATAAATCAAGTACAGAAGCTCCAACGTAAATCGGCTTGTTTAGTTTTAAATTTGTTTTTCTTCTTTGTATCGCGACAAAATTTTCATTAAAACTTTTCATGCTAACAAAATCATCATCTGACACAAGTTTGTTCCTGCGGTTGACATCATTAACTAGCTCAATGTTTACTCGCTTTCTAATATTTTCCATTGTCTTACCAAAAATGGAGTTGTTCATAAGCTTAAAGAAGTTTTTTTCAAAATCAGTTTTCGCTACGGCTCTTCTCGAAGTGTTTGAGTTGATATAACCTCTCATCCACGGCGACTGATTCAACTTTAACACTCTATGAACTTTCCTTAACACGAGACCAGCGTTTATTGCTTGTTTTAAAACTTTGTAATGTAAAACATAATTTCTCTTATCGAGTAAATTTGGTACTAGCTTTTTTACCATAGAATTTTATCTTGGTGATGCTATTGCTTGTTGTTCTTGAGATAATAAACTATAATCTATTATCATTGATTCCGCGCGAAAAGGATAATCGTTGTGTAAATCGTGTAACGAAATAGGATACTCGAGATCAACTTCAACGAAATAAGAAACATCGTCAGATATCTTTTTTCAGTTTCTGATAGAAATTGGTCAGTCGTAATCCAATGAAATCCATCAAATGGCATTGGTTCTGACGTCGAATAACCGTACAAATTATTAAAATCGAGAAAAAGGATATACTTCGATGGAAGATCAGGATCGTACTTTTTCATATACTTATTGTTTGCTTCCGCATACTTTTTGTTATCACGCTAATACCGCCTCGGATACCTTTCTAAATAAAATTAAACATATCAATGTCAGTCAGTAATTCTAACTTCACTTTACTAAACTTTAACAAAGCATCCCAAGATAACCCGGGAGCAGATTAATACCAACAAGGATGGAGTCCATAATCACTTTTCGAAAGCTTTCAAATACGTCCGCCAGCAATAACACATCAGTTTTCAAATACAAATCATGATAATCGCCAAATTTCTTGCAATCGAATTCTTTCCAAGTATCATGTGCATATTTGTACTTGTAATCAGTTATATTTTCCTTTTTTAGTTGCGAATAAGATTTATCTTTGTCAGGTAGAGAAGTTTCATCAAATTTACTCCAATCG
The DNA here is from genome assembly GCA_016617855.1 of Megalonaias nervosa. NCBI lineage: Eukaryota > Metazoa > Mollusca > Bivalvia > Unionida > Unionidae > Megalonaias > Megalonaias nervosa. The sequence goes on along the minus strand of JAECUM010007658.1, from coordinate 16,361 downwards.
TCGAGATACTCGTACGGAAATACTCCTTTTTTTTGTCAATAGATTAAATTTATCTCCGAAATAATCTTGTAAGTTATCAAACTCGCTACAACCTTTTGCTAGCTCATCCAACGATGCTGCCACGAACTGTAGGCCGTCGATAAAACGCAACTTACCTAAAGTAACTGCCATATACTTTTCAAAATTATTTGGGATACACTCGATCGTATTATCGAATTTTAAACGAGACGTTATTTCAGGATCACCTAAAGCTTCAACGATAAAGTGACTGTCATATCCTCTGAAATTGCGAAGAACAACTGGAATAAAATCTGGAGCATGAAACTTTAGATTACAATTATCGTGAGCCGCTCCACGATATTGCCCGGTCAAATGAAAATGATCACATACTTTTTCATTACCAGGCGAGTCAAAAGCTTTTTCACAAATATGACAAAATTCCGTTTGTTCGTGATCAGATTCTTGTTGAGCTGTAAATTTTATCATTGGAGTTGTTTTTTTTTAAACGATTAAATATATCAACTTCGTTAATCAACTGCTTGAGAAGCCAAACAGCTGGATCATTACCACGATATAATTTAATCGACTTGGATAAACTCGAATTAGTACAACAAACCAACTTATATGCTACTCCGCATGGAATATGATTTTGAGTTTTTCTTGTACTCGACTGGTTAGGATTATTTTCTGCGCCAAGCACAGGCTGGAGCAAACATTCGAAGTCGGCGTATATGACGAAAGGAACTTTTAGTTAATGTTTATGATTAACAAACTGTAATAAATTATTATCTTCGGACGGCATTGTTATTCGTTGTACATTATTACAGTACTGTAGATGCTTTTGTAATTTTTCATTGTCTGAGCAACCGTGCAAACAACGATAACAGAAATACTTCTTATTTTTATATTTGTTATACTGTCTACCAACAAGTCCGTTAAAGTTTTTTGATCCAAACGTAATGATTTTTGTAAAACAGCAAGTTAATTGTCGATTGCGAAGCTTTTTTCTGAAATATACATTGGATAAACATTTTCAGGCTCGTCAAGACCAAATATGTTAACTGATATATTATTTTGCTTTTCAAACTTTGGTATTTGATTTTCTTCAACTGGAAAGTCAATACCATTAAAATTTAATTTTGATACGTGACTAAAATACTTGTCAACGCAATCAGCATTTTTTCAGCTGGAAACATCGCAGAAAGAATAGTCCACTGGAAACAGCTGTTATCAAAGTTCTTTCGTTTGTGCAACATTTTTTATTTTTTTATTTTTTGTGGCAGGTCAATATACGAACTACCGCGCAATACGTTATATTTTATTGTGTGAAATAAAATTTCAGTAATCATCTCATACTTCCAGCTCGAATCTAATTCTGTAAATTCCTCTATTGTTTCTAAATTTCCTGGTGTATTTCATCAGCCAGTGATGAAAGATCAGTTCCAAACAAAACACGTTTTGATTTTGCGTTAATGAAAGGGCCTGCAATTTCCTCTTCTGTCCCAAGTAGCTTTGAAAATATAACGTGATATTGCACTAGTATTTCAAACCCTTATGTTTTTCAAGTTCACGTTTTACAGTTGGTTCTAACAAATGATAAAGATTCGTTGCGGTGAAATTTACCAGAAAGGTTTGTTTATCAAACCGATAGCTGTTGTCAAATCCTGCAAAAGCGGTAGCTATTTTTGTAAGTTCTCCTATAAGGCTCTTTTTGGCTATATCACGTAACTTCAGCATTGTTATATAATGTAATATTATATCTCTAATTGATTGTTCGATCGATATCTCACCGCATACTGCGCATGCGCTAGTTGAACAATCAATTAGAGATATAAAATGCTTATAGTATAATAGCACAAAATCTGACCGGCGACATAACGACAGATAACCTTGTAATGAGCAATAACTAAAAAATAACTGGATTACCGATAACCTCACCACCAGCTAAGGAGACTGATGCTATTAGTTACGCTCAGTTAAAAGAACTCACCCCGTATTTAAAACGATCCGGTGGACCAATGTCGGGTAACATAAATATGAGAAACAACAAAATAACAGCGACATATGTTCCAGTTAACCCTAATGATCTAACAAATAAAGCGTACGTTGATAGTATATCTGGTGGTGGTATAAAACGAACCAGAATTAACGTGGGTATATTCCAACACTTTTTAAGGCAACTGATAACCGAGTTGGGTTTGAGGTAAGCGCATCGACACATTATCCTGAAAATTATCCTCATTACGCTTTCTCTGATAGACAAGAATGGACAACTAACGGAGAAGTTGAAAACTTTTGGATTAAAATTAAATGTCCCATTGCAGTTGCTATTTGGCAATTCCATTTGCGCGGTCGATTAAACTCTAGTGTTGGGCGAATTTATAACTGGCGATTGAAAGGATCAAACGATGACATCAACTGGGCAACATTATATAGCACAGAGAACAAGTATATTTCAACAACACAGTATTTTACAATTCCGACAGAAAAGACCGTTAACAAGTACTTGTATTTTCTAGTTTATGTTGTCGCTGCTGAAAGTCCGTTTCCAGGACTAACAGCATTTCAAATATACACACTCGATGATCAAATTTAATCTAATGCTATAAAATAATGTCAGAACCACCAATTATAACCGTTCAAAAGAATTTTACAGAATTATTTTTAATCCGTCCGCAATTTTTGTGATAGAGAATTATAACAACAAATCACAAAAATATATATGAGATGAAATCTCTTGACGTTGCTTTAATGAACAATCCAACATTGCCAGAAGCTGAAAAATTTTTTATTCGCGTTATGCATATGCGAGGACCACAACTAATAGAAGCAATAGAAAACTTTAATATTATAAACAGATACTGTCATCCTGATGATTGTCTAGAAGAACAAAAAAAGTTGAAATCCTGATGAAAAAAATATTGCTCGAGCTTGACAAGGAAAATATTGATACAATAATTCAATCAAGAGTACGAGCTTATAATGTAATGGATCAGGAAGAAAGAAAAAAACGAATAAACGACAATCATGATCGTCTTGACAAACTAGCGGAATCTAAAATAATAAAATTAAAAAGAAACAAAAAAATTATAGAATAGTTTTTCAAAACGATAAATTTTTAAGCATCTCGGTATGTACTACCACGACAAGGAAACCCTAGTTAAAATCGCTAGTATAAAAGTTGATATAACGTTTATTCAGGTGTACTCGAAAGCAATTCTACCGATGATACGTAAAAAACCAGAATTCGATCCGATTATTGTTAATAAATCTCTAGAGATAATCAACATTTTTAACGAGGAAATTGATAATCTCAATGATTTTGGGCGAGAAAGGGTTTTTGAAGAAGTCGAAAAAGCAAGGTTGGAAACAAAGATTGATTCTTACTTCGACATAAGTGAAGAAGATGATGTTCCACTTCCATCACTCCAACGCTCTAGACAATTATCATTACGAAATTATTACGATGAAATCGAGAAAATACTCACCAAACCACACGAAAATGTAATGTTGAGAATAGCTTCTGTTATTGGTCTTCTCACAATTGAACGAGACAGACTCCGAAAGTAATGGTAATAAATTTCATAGTCGCATACGCAATTATCAGACAATATCTCGTTCTCAAAAATTCTACGTTGGATCGGATAAGCTTGGTACTAGGGTTTATTGATGAAACAGAAAGAGAATACGGTAATTTGGTAAATAACACAGACTTGTATGAACGTGAAGTAGAAAACACGTTTAACTCCTACAGTTGGTTAAAGAAAAATGAGGCACTAACGGATGAACGATATAGAGATACTTCGTCAGATGCTTATGACAAGTACAGAGATTTTATAGCTGATTTTAACAATAATAAGTTTCGTGAATTTCTTTATTCAAATGTTGGTACTAGAACTTTTACTATCGTGTAAAAATTGTAAGCAAATATTGTATAATGAAAAAAACAGATCATCGATTTCAATCATATTTCAAAGAAAATTCCCAAACAGGATGTTGACGCACTAATGCAATATTACAGATATTATCATAAAAAAGAACTTTGGTGCGTAAAACAGTGTTACAAGTATTATAGTAGAATACTTCGAGTAATATCATATTTACCACTGCTAATGACCAGCTCTGGTATAATCTGAAGTGGAGCATCATTAAATCCGTTTCTGTTAATAATATCAGGTGTTGGTGTTTCTCTTGCAACAGCGTGTAAGAAAATTGAGCCTCGACTCGAGACTAAAAAAGTGCCTGCAAAACAGCAAGTATCACTTATAAAAAATTACTTGATCAGATACGATCTTATTTGCGAGGTATAAAAGATGATATGGACGATTTAATACGCGAGTTTCGTATTATTGATAGTATGTTAACAGATATTCTACCAATGAAAGTTAGCAAGTATGAAAATAATTATCAAAAGAAAATATGATGATGATAGGGTATGAAATTTTGTCTAAACTTTAGAAATAAAATAATCTCAAACAATGCCTTTAATCCTCCCTAATCAATTTAATGTAACAATAATACAATAATCGACGAAATAAACTTGAGCCAGAAATCTTGTCATCATTATGAAGAAAAAAAAATTGTTGGCCGGGGTGAGTGGGTCTCTGGGGTGGGAAATTGTATTTGTTTGGATGTGGTTGGGACCTGGGATACAGGTCTTGATGTAGAATCCTTGTTTTCCCTTACTACTACTTGGCGACATTTGTTTGTCTCTTTATTGCAAGCTCAAATTTCCAGTAACTGCTCCGATGACAAACACACAACAAAGATATCGCACCCCAAAATAACCTGATTTGATTTTTAGGGACACGTTCGACACATCATACCAACAAGGATTTCCAGAAGGATTCTATTTCTAATTTTTGAAGAGAGGAACTCAGAATAGGAGAAACAGCAACGGGAAATTTATTTCGGTCTTGCGGTATCTAGAAATTCGAGTTAGCTGAGGTTTAAAACACTGTTTTGGAAGGAATGTTGATCAGATGAAGCTGGTGTGCAAAGTGACATCAAACATGAGAGAGAGAGAGAGAGAGAGAGAGAGAGAGAGAGAGAGAGAGAGAGAGAGAGAGAGAGAGAGAGAGAGTACTTTGTCGCCCAAATCTTGTATTGAAATGTTTAAAAGCCCAGACAAAGCAAGAAAGACGCAGGGAGACATGTCAAGATTCAGGGCATGGTTAGAAGTGACCCACATTTGGAAAACCCTTACCCCATGTTTAATTCCCAACAGATATTCCACAATGTTAGTCATCTAAACGAACAAACGTAGGTAAATTTCATTTCAGTTTCAGTGTTTTAAAAACATGGTCTGCAGAATCATCTTGCTTAGGGAGCAATTTTAAGTGGAGGGATTTACATTTTGTTTATTAAAATTGCGGAGGAATCGAATCTGTTAGACATTTGCAACATAAAGGTAGCCGCATCACAGAAAGCTGGAGCTGTTTTGACTGTGACGTAAATTTAGAAAAAAATTACATCTTGTTATAATGCTATGAGACTTTTTCATTACTGGGTCAATGTTTACATTATACATTCTTGCGAATGTTTTAAGTAGAAAATAAAGAGAAGAAAATAGAAACATACTGCAATATTGGTTAGAATGTACTTGTTAATTATATCCCAAAAATGAATATTAAAACTCGTACGCATGTTCGAAAGAAATCGAATCTCGATTTCTTAAAAATATATGTTTAAAGTACCACTTTAAGTTAAATGAATTAACAATTTATTGTATTAAATGAAACATAAAAATAGACAGCTTCAATCTGCTATAAATTCTTGGGCTTTCTATGTAAACTTGAATGTATTTAATTACTGTTTGTCTGAAAAAATGCCCTGAAATTTGCTTGGGTGTAGAATGTCCATTCAGGAAGTAGTGTTAAAAAGGGGCCATTACTCATCCAAAATCTATGTTCCATTTGAGTCGAAAGGAAAAAATTGATTTGCCTGTGATTGCAGATTAAATTCATTCATATGTCCCATACAACATTTATAAAAATTCAAAACTGATCTCCATATCTACATTGCAGGAAGATCGATTACGTAACTCCACAGTAGATAGACCAGATATGTACATGGAGACGGGTTGTACAATATCTTTCCTAAAATCCCAAATACCTAATTTATTTTTTTTAACAAAAAAATATATTAACCAAATGTGAAAGTGAATAAAAAGGGAATATGTAATAAATACAAAACCAAATAAGTGTTTTATTCCGAGACGGTGGAAAGAACTTTTTTGATACGGCATAGGAACATTGTTATGAATCATTGGTCTTGAACTAAGTAACATAAAAGAGCGAAAACCAACAAGTTTTATAAAGTTCAACAAATACGTTATTTCCCAGGAATACAAAGTGTAAGTGTCAAAGGAACTTGTTGTGAATTAAATCCCTTAATAGGCCAAAGAACTAAATCACCAGTCCTAATGAATAAAGTTTTAATTAAATTCCAGGAGTTTTGCAAAACAGCTTCAACTCGGAATGTGTTAATGTGCCTGTAGTGGCCTATGACGTGGAGATGTGCCAACATTCTTGTGATGAATCACAATAATATAACCCAAGATGTCCTTCCATGAATTCATAATAATTCCAAGCTAATGTCTCTGTGCAGGAACATTATTGAACACTTTGTAATTCCAGTGAATAATAATTTGAATAAATAATTCCACCAAATGAAATATTAAACATAACAAAACAAATAAGACTACTTCAGATGTTATCGCAAGAATGAGTAATTTCTCAAGTAAACAACATTTTATAAAAAAAAGAAACTAAGACACAAAAGTAGATCTAGGATGAGGGTCAAAATGGGGGATATGTAATAAATACAAAACTGCCTAATTGTTTTGTTCTGAGTCGTGGGTAAATTGCCTAAATTGTATTGATGTTCAAACAATCTTTTGTGAATCACAGTAATATAATCCAAAGTTTCATTGTTTGAATTCACTATAAATCTAAGCATCTCTTTCTAAGAATATTATAATAAAGCACCCTGTATTTCCAGAGAAGAATAATTTGAATAATTCCAGATATAAATACTGTACAAAACAATGATTTCTGCTCAGATATTAACGTGGGAATACATAATGTTTCCAGTAAACAAGATTATATAAAAAGAACTAAGACACAAAATAATAACCCGGATGAGGGCCAAAAGCTATTCATACTCTTAGTTATAATTAGAAGGTATGTTACTAAAATTATAATAAAGAAAATGGTAAAGAAAATGTCTTTGACTGAGTCCACGATAAATATGTTTACTTCTATTGACAATGATCCTAATATTAAACCCACTCTCACAGAGAAAATATTAGTTATGTATTAGTTGTTTACATAATTTAAAAAAAATTAATGATTTTGTTCAGGTAAACAATGAACTTGATTTTGGACAAAGTCACCTAGAATATACAATTTTACATAACCCACAGCACGTAGTGAATAAAAAAAAACTAACAAGCAATGCAAATTGAATATACATAACAGAAAGAAAAGTGAGTGATGTTTTTATAGATTTTTCTTGACAGATGCCAAAAGTGACTTGTAAACATTACAGAACCTCCTTCTTGGCACCAACTGAGAAACAGTTTGGTACGAAATCTAAAACAATTGAGGGTGGTAGGTTTAACATTAATGACCAAATAAGCATGTGGTGATTAAGTGGCACCGTTTTACGCATACTTCAGCCAAGGTATTCCGAAGTCTTTGGCTACAACTTGCTCTTGCGATTTGTCTCTTTAAATAATGTCTCTTTTAAATAATGGTACATAATGGCTGATGGTGTAATGTGCTTTACTTTTATGAAATAAAAAGTATTGTAAATAATACTGGCATCACGATGATTTTCTTTTCGTGTAAATCAAAGTTTTAATTTCTTTTTCACTTCCCCGAACATGCCATTGAATATGACAATATGCCTTTGAATAAAGTCAGACAATATCCCATCGTCTTCGCGAGGAGTGCTATCTACAAGGAAAATTGATTCTCCATGACTTTTCTGGGAGTAACATGTCCGACGATTTCCATTCTTTATAACATCATCCAATGCGTTGTAGAGGACGAATATGGAACGATTTTGGATAGTGTTTGGATTTGCCTAAACCACTTGGTACCGCATGTAAAAGGCATGCTTCCCAACTTTGACGATCTAACTTTTCATCAATCATTTTGAGAACGGAGGATCCAGCTATAGCAATGCACTTTAGAATTTTGAGATACTACTAACCACACAGGACATTGCATACACTGTATACACGATTAATTTTTTTCTAAGTGTAGCAATAACCAAACACATATATTTTGATTTCAAAGGCAGTGTACAAAAATTAAAACATCACACCACATAAGGCATACATGACTTTGTGCACCAAGAGGCACAGACTTATATTACCGAAGCTGCATATAAACATGTAAACGTGCAACATTCTTGATATGTCTATGTCACGTTGAATCTATGTAAATGCTCTTTCTGGCGTTCCAGCCTCTGTAGCATTCAAGCGCCCACACTTCTAAGGGAATGTCATTTCCCCATTCTTTTCTCTATGTACAATACTACTGTCATAGGCTCAGAGCATTTCTTCATCTATTTCGGAGTATTCTACCACTATGTCTAAAATAGGCATTGATTCCACTTTCACTTCTGGCAGTCCTAAGTTAAATTATGTTCCTTAAACACACACACACACACACACACACACACACACACACACACCGTCTTTGGCATAAGTTTAAATTCTTGTATCTAAGCATCGAAGCCAAGATTTTTACAGACACATACATTGTTCCATTCGTAAATCTGTTGGTGTAACGAACTAGCTATACACACTTCTTGCTAAGAGTGAGGCGTGGACAAAGTACGACGAATGTCTTTTTAAGACGGAGGTGTACAACTTCTCTTCGTTACTATTCCTAACCATTTTAACACAATGAGTTTGTCGTGCACATAGACTCTTTGGTGGTCGTGTCTTTATTGCATGTATTATCCTTAAACTGTCCACAACGAATCTGCTGGTAAATGAAATCCGACAAATGTGGTCACACACACACACAAACACACATGCTAGTAATTAGACCATACGTCGTAAAGGAGATTCCTCTTGAGGCCATATTTCTTTTAAAAGTGTTTTTGTATTTCACTAAGTTTTGTAACCTATTCCTGGATTTCATTCCATGGAATTCTGAGTATCACTGCTACGTTGTAGGTAGAAGTCGTGACATCCCAACTGTATCAGGTAGTCGTTGAACAATGTCTGACAATTTGGACATCTTAACATTAATCAGGTTTTGTGTAGCAGTCAGATACCAATGAATAAATTTCCATGTTGTAAAGGAGGGGTGCAAACTCTGCGACTTCTTCGTAATTCACCAAAATTATATCTTCACAGCAGCAGGCAGGGTGAACCCTACAAAGTTTTCCAGCCGTTATTTTCACGAATTAACGGTTCCTACGAAGACTGAAAAAAATAAGGCTGATAATCGTGAAATAACGGCTTTTATGATCCTGTAATTTTTCTCTAATTGTCTTCGGTGATTTTTTTTATTCGTTAATTAAACGGTAATTATATTATAATTAATATGAATAATGGTTGTTATCGATGAACCTCATTCAGCTAAATTAGCGAGAGAGCGACTAAAATCATTGGAAAGTTTTATTCCTATCCGTGATTCTGTCAAGCAACAATTACAAGACCGTCAAGTATCTCATATTAAATTTGAGGAGGATATAAAACAATTATTTAGTCCTATTACAGAAACAACTAAAAGTCTACTTCCTGCTTTAGAAAAAAACCGCTGAAGCAACCGAAAAAATAGCTGCTGCTCAACCTGATGGCGCTGAAGCACTAGCTCCTAAACAAAAGATTCTTACAATAAGTAATGCTGAACTGAAAGATAAATTTAATGAAAAAACTATTAAGGTAATTAATAATGACATTAAAAATTTTGAACAGTTATCTGAGTTTGCCGCAGAAACTTTTAGTCGAAGAAATCAATTATTGAAACCTGAACACGCTAAAGATATTAAAACTCGTGAACAGTGGCTAAAAGTATTATATCGCATACGTGCAAACGTTGAACAAATTAAATCTGATGATCCAGTATATAAAAGATATGTTGATGACTTTGATTATTTTGTCGAATTAGGAAAGAAAGAAGCAAAACAACGTGGAGAACAGCAAAAACAAAAGAGAGAAGAAGAAAAAAGAGCAAAAGAAGAAGAAGCAAAACAACTTAAAGAACAGAGAGAACAAGAGAGAGAAGAAAGAAAAAGAGCAAAAGCAGCAAGACCAAAACGAAAACCATATACAAAAAGAAAACAATCTCCTCCTCCTCTAATAACATTGGAATCACAACCAGCTCCTGAAACAACATTGGAATTACCACCACCATTACAATCATCACCAAAACCATTAAGATCATCACCATCATCATCATTATCATTATCATTATCACAACCATTACCACCGTCACGTCCTGCAGAAATTCATCCTTTTGAAATAATGGAGTATCATAAAGAAAGAGAGGAGATGAAGAGGAAAATGAACTTAGAAAAATGGAGGAAGGAAGAAGAAGAAGAGAAAGAGAAAAGATTACAAAAAGATTTAGAAGATTTTGAAGATTTAGAAGATTTAGGATTAATTGAGAAAAAAGAAGGAAAAGGTCTTACTACTCATGGAAGTGGTCTTATTACTTGTCCCAATAACGTCCTTTCTGATGTTGAACGATTAGAAATCCTTATCGGAGGAAAACGAGCCGGTAAAAATTCCAGAGAAATAATTAATGAAGCGGCTGATATTTGTATACGATTATTTACTGGTGGCATTATGGATACTGATGTTTATCGATCTCTTATTAATGAAATCGCCGATGATTATTGTAGCGACTGAGTACGTAATTAAATACAATTACTATAATAAAATGATCGTATGTACCAATCAACGTGGACCAACTATGGTCAGGGTAATAAATTCACGATTACCAGTATACAAAGTGACCTACGGAGATGGATTAGGTGATGTTGTTCAGGGTTTATTTAGAAGGATGGCCCCAAAAGCAATACCGATCGCAAAGCAACCAGGAATGAAGGCTATTGATGTTATTCGTGAAAAAGGTATTAATGCTGTTGGTAATCTCGCTGGTAAGGCGTTTTCAGCGATCAAAGATAGATTAATACGATTAATACGCAGACCACAAACGGTCCGACCTCAACTACCTGCAAAATTACCCAGTACTGATTTAATGCCTGCAAATGTAAGTAAAATAATAAATCAGGCTACTGATCGAAAAGTATCAGAGTTAACTGGTATACCATTATCAGAAGGAGAGAGAAATATAACCTCTAGTCTGATAGCAGGAAGTGGTTTCACTTCCCGAAGTGGTCCTCGTTTTAGACGATAATTAATAATAATAAATATGTTCAAGCGCACATCTGATCCCGCATTTGACATGGACGCACCAGTACTCAAGGATGATTCTGTGCGTGATTATCAATATTATTCTTATGACTCACGAATTCCAGATCAGCGTGGACGAATTGAACTTCAGGTTCATGATACAAGTAGGTATTTCTTACCCGCTGAAGCGTATATTGAAGTAGAAGGTAAAATTTATAAAGCGGATAATACTGAATACGATAATGATGTTGCTTTTGGTTTTGTCAATAACGGTATCATGGCTTTGTTTGACAGTGCCACGTACATGATTGACGGAAAAAATATTGAATCAATCCAGAAGGAATTTGACGTTGCAACAACAATATTGGGTCTTGCTAGATACAGCGATGATTATTCAAGATCAGCTGGTCCATCAATGATGTTTGCGAAGGACACTTCTGATCATCCAAATAACAAAAATTTAGTACTAAATGCAGCTGGGGTAGCTACAGCAATGAACATAAATTTCAACTTAGGATTCGCAACACGTAAATCAATGTTGAAGGACAGGATGTTTTCATGTGCGATTCCACTTTCACATATATTTGGATTTTGCAGAAATGTCAGAAAGGTTATTTTCGGAGCTAAGCACACAGTTGTACTCGTAAGAAAAGCAACAGATGATGATGCAATATGGCACGTTGAGGGAGCTGATGATGCTGTAACTAGAGCACTTCATGGTAAAGTGGTATTAACTAAACTTTCATTGTGGATGCCGGTGATGACTCCATCTATCGAAGAAGAAAAAAGATTAATTTCTTTTATGGATCAAGGCGGTAAATCAGCATTATCATGGTTGACAATGACCACAGATTCTATCCAGAGTAATATTAATGGTTTATTTACGTGGCAGATAGCTTCCCAGCAGGGTGTTTCTGCACCGCGACATATATTTATTGCATTACAAAATACTGCACGAATAAATAATCAAACGCAAAGTATTATGATATTTGACAAACTTGGTGTTTCTGAAGTATCTCTGAGGATAAATGGACATCAAGAACCATCCGAGGATATTTTACTGAATTTCGATCAAAATCATGTAGCACGTGCATATCATCGTCTAATGACGTTTATGGGGCGTGATCAAATTATTGATACTGGTTTACAAATATCACAGCTGGATTTTACGACCTTATATCCGATCTATTACTTTTCGCTGGAACATTTGGATTTATACAGACAGTCAGTAGTTGATATACATTTTCGAGCTCGTGTGATAAGAGGAGTTATCGCTAATTACAGGGCAATTACTGTCATACTTAGCGATAAATCAATGTTACTTGAAGGTGTTGGTGGACGAATGCGAGTAGTTGATGCTCCACTAGAAAACATGTAACACGTAATTAGATCGCTCATAATATATAAATGTCATACAATCACGTCAGTGTCAGTCTGACTCCTGGTCAGATCAAAAGGATACAGTCAGCACTAAAAAATAATTGCGGATTAAAAATATCATTGAAGAAAGAACAAATGAGCGGCTCGAATAAAATAGCATTAACCGAGCGTCCATTTAGAAATTTTAATGAAGCAAAAAAATCAAATAAAGGTGTGAGGCTCAATCTATCTGCTGATGCTATTACAGATACTTCTAAAACCGGCGGAATTTTTCCTTTAGTCGCTGCATTATTACCATTTGTTGCTGCTGCGGCCCCAGCTATTGCAAAAGCTGTTGGATTGGGTGCTGCTGGAGCTGCTGCTGGAGTAGCAACAAAAAAGCTATTAGGAGAAGGAATAAAACACAAAAAAAGGGTCGAGGTCTAAGATTACCAGGAACCCCGTACTCATGGTACGGAAAAGGCCTAAGATTACCAGGGACAGTTTACTAATATCTTCTATGTCCAATTTTGATCTACTCGATGCTGTTAAAGAATTAAAAATAAAAAATTTCAGAGGAGTTTTCATGAGGGATCAATTACCAAAACAACCGAATAATATTGAAACAGGTATTATTAATCTCGATAAAAATTCTGGCTCAGGTACACACTGGGTTGGATATGCAATAGATCCACGTGGAATTATTTATTTTGATTCATATGGATTAGCACCACCTAAGGAATTTCTGCAGTATGTTAACAATAAAATTGCTCCAATCTGGTATTCAACGTTATCAACACAGACATTATATGATCCACCGATATGCGGTCGAGAAGTACTTAACGTACTCGATGCTGTATCAAAATCAACAGAACCACCTCATAAAGTCGTGCACGAATATACCACATTGTCGCATTTAAACAGATATCAGTAAATAATAATGGTAGATATTTATGGAAGATCTTCTCGTGGTAAAGATCTAAAGAAGGCTGATTTATCTAAATACGCAACTATCGATCATCTCAGAAATGAGATCGATAATTTATTAAATATTACCAGCGTAGATAAAGATGAGGTTGTTGTTTTTCAGGATAAACAAGGACGATTAAAAACGAGTAATATTCAACTATCAAATTTGCTCACACGAATTCCAACTGCAACTACTAATAATATAGTTACCTTTACTGATCAGGGTAAAATACAGGATTCAGGTAAGTCAGTTAATGATTATATTAAGAAAGCCGGTGATTCATTTACGGATTACATTATCATGAATCAAAATAAGATCATAAATCTCGGAAATCCAACTTCAGATGCAGAAAAATACGTCGACGATCAAGAGCCCAAGTATGTATTAGCCAACGGTGGTATAATGGGAGCATTTCTCAACATGAATAACAATGGTATTAATAATCTTAGAAATCCAGAATTAGATTTTGATGCTGCAACAAAAAAATACGTCGATGATAAGGAAATTCAAATAACAATATCAATAAAAACAACTAATGATGAAGTAACGACATTCAAGGCTGATTATGGTAGACATGTATCAACGTTTATAAATTTTCGTAGAATTTTAAATAGAATAACTAACGAATTTTTTGGTGATCCAGCGGTGGTTAGTATTAAATTATCTGATATTAACACTAAAATCAATGACATTGTTAGTGGAATCCCTGATATCGTTCAAAAACTACTCTGATTAAAATTCCACATAAACAGATTAAAAATATCGTGTACACAGTAGCAACAGGATTATTATCGTGGACACCGCAAAATAATACCATTAAACATACCGCTGAGGTTACTGGTATATACAGACTGTCTGTATTTAGTTCTGAAGAATTTAGTATTTTAACTAAACTTCCATGGCGTCGTACGAATAATTCTTTCATTGGTATTCTTACTGTGTTGATAAGTAAAGATACCGAAGAGGTATTTACTTTGGAACCGTCTAATAAAACAACAGGAAGAACATCTTATCGGTGGTGTTTAGAATTCGTAGCTGATACATCATAATTAGTTAATTAGTATATAATAATGAATCAAAACCAGTCTCGCATCGACGTTCAACGTTACAGATGTAACCAGGTATGCGAGTGTCTGACTAAACTAAAAGATTTCATCGATTATTACAACATAAAAATAAAAAAATATCGTAGACGTGTAGTTGTTATTGATGTAGTTGTTTACTCGGTTTCTGCTATTGTTGCTGGAACAGGATTATTATTATCAACAATAACTATGACAGCACCTGCTGTTGTAACCATCATCGTTTCAGCATCAACGACTATTGCGGGTGTTCTCGGTATTATCGCTAAAAAGATAGATACCTGTACAAATACTAAATTGCACGATTATATGATTAAATTACATACAGTGACAGCTGCATGCTCTAAACTATCCTCGTATATTTCTTCGTGTGTCAGTGATGGCGAAATATCTGATGATGAATTTGCAATGATGATGAAAACCTATGATGATGCATTTAAGGTGATCACTAGTGATTTTAGTAATGTCATCGACGAAAAATCGGATAATTAAATATCAATAACAATAATAATGACGTCGTCAGGAGAACTACTTCAACAGATCGTCGTTAATACGACACAGTCAAAAACCACCATGATATCGCTGAGTTCGACTAATCCTGAATTTAGTGTCAACTTTCCAACAGCAATACCAGCAAAAGAAATGGCACTAGTACAATTACGTGTTTATCATAGTTGGCCTAATATTAGATCAAAACCATCTGGTGGACTTCTGTCAAATAATTCGTTGGTATTCGCTAATAAAAATAAGCCTGATGGAACCCCAGATTGGCAAGTAATCAGTATTCCAGCGGGTAGTTATCAAATAGAACAGATTATTGATGAATTTCAGCGTAGAATTAAATTAATTACAGGAAAAGAATCAAAAATAGCAATTACTGTCCACGAACCAACATTATCATCTGCGATTGAAATAAACTCTCCTGATTATGCTGTAAATATTTACCAAAGTTCGATCAGATTTGTGTTAGGTTGGCCTGATGTTGCACCGGTTTATGATGGACCACCAGAACCACAACTATCCGATTTCCTCACAGATAATAAATATGCTATAAAACTTCCAGAATATAGATGAAGTATATACCCATGGAGAATGTTAGGGACACCTGTATTTGACGCTGATATAGATACAGACATACGATATTTTTTGGATATATCTGTAAGTAAAAAAAGTAAATTAATATATCTGGTAACAATTGATGTTAGAAAAATTAATGATATTTTTAATTTGATCAAATGTGAGTATGAACGTGTACTTAATAACCTAAGAAATTTATTTTCCGCTATTAATATTTACTATAGTGATGATTTAAAAAATCAGATGGTTGAGACAATAGAATATTTAAATATGGTTATATCTGACGTAGAACAAACAAACAAGGTTTTTGTTGAAAGAGAGGAAAGATTAAATATGTTCTCAGGTGACGATAAATTTGGTACCTATTTTATGTTAATGAAGAAGATAATCCAGTTCATATACGCAACAAAGAATTATTTAGGATAGTATTTCTTAAATTTTATGGAATTACAGAAGAACAATTACCAACATTTACAATTCCAGGATA